>ML423407.1:29846-83962 GCA_005239525.1 Nicotiana knightiana | reverse complement strand
CAGTTTATTTGATTATGTATTTTCTTATATCTTAATAGGGATTTTAAAATGTCTCAAAGTTCGGAAGAGAAAGACCCGGTTTGGCGATATGGCGATAAAGTTAATGAGAAGAATATAAATGTTGTATGCAAGTTTTGTAACAAAATTACAACGGGTGGAATTTATCGCTTTACATACCATCTAATTGGTGGCGATAGAAACGTCACAAGTTGCCCGAAATGCCCACCGGAGGTGAGGGAAGAAATAAAGAATTTTGTTGAGAAGAAGGAGCAAAAAAGTCAAATGAGTCATCAACCAATGGTGACCAATCTTGATGATGATGTTGAAGAATTGTTACTTCCAACAAAACGGGGAAGAGATGCAATCTCTTCAAGCCATGGATCATCGACGGGTAGTAGGATTAAAGGTCCTATAGATTGCTATTTCCCAAAGAAGCCGGAAACAAAGAGCGGTGGTGGTGGAAAAGATGTACTAAAAATTGCTAAAGACATTTTGAGGGATCGTGCAGTTAGAGCTTTTGCACGATGGGTCTATGATGCTGGGCTCCCCTTTAATTGTGTCAATTGTGACACTTTTGGAGACTTTATTGAGGCCGTTGGTCAATACGGACCTGGAATGAAGCCTCCCACTTATCATGAAATTAGAGGTCCTTACCTAAATAAGGAAATGGAGGAGACTATTAAATTGTTGAGGAACATAAAGTTGTGTGGAACAAGTATGGCTGATCAATTATGATGGATAAGTGAACGGCAAGAACCGGAAAAATGATTATTAATGTGTTGGTGAATTCTCCCAAGGGAAGTTTATTTCTTGAGTCCATTGATGCTAGCGACTCATCCACTGACCACATCAAAATGCTCACTTTGTTTCAGAACACCATTGAATAGATTGGCCCAAGCAAAGTTGTTCAAGTGGTCACTGATAATGCTAGTGAAAATAAGAAAGTGGGTGGCATGATGGAAGGAGCGTACAAGAATATCTATTGGACTCCATGTGCGGCTCATTGTATCAACTTAAATGTTCGGGGACATTTTCAAGGAAAAACCCTTCTCTACAGCTTTTACCCGGGGCGTTAGGGTACATTCTTATATTTCTCAGCGGGCCCTTGTTATTGAATATGATGAGAAGATTCACCAGACAAAAAAAATTGGTGAAGTCGGGCAAGACAAGGTTCGCCACTGCTTTCTTGACTTTGCATATTATCCACTTGCAAAAAGTCAATTTGAGAAAGTTGTTCACTTCAGAGGAATGGAGCAAGAGTAAATTTGCAAAGGGAAGTGCGGGGAAAGAAGTTGCACGCATTATTCTTTCTTATTCTTTTTGGAATAATGTCCTTCATGCTCTTAAAATTGGTGGCCCTTTGGTTAAAGTACTCTGTTTGGTGGATGGGGAGCAAAAACCACCAATGGGCTACCTCTATGAAGCTATGGATAGGGCCAAGGAGGCAATTCAAGCATCATTCAGTGATGAGCAGAAATATGCAAAGGTCTTTCAGATTATTGATGCAAGATGGAATGATCAACTTCATAAACCTTTACATGCAGCTGGACTTATTCTGAACACGTCACTCTTTATGATCAGAATGAGAATAATTCATTGGCTAGAGAAGTGTGGACAAGATTCCATTCGGTTATTGTCAAGTTGACCCCAAATGAAGACTTGCAAGAAAAGATAGTAGATCAACTTGCTACTTACAAAGCAGCTGAAGGACCTTTTAAGCTCTGACTTGTTATTAAACAAAGAAAGACGAAGTCGCCAGGTGACCTAGTGCTTCTATATTTTATATCTCTAACTTCAGTATATTTTTTATACTTATTAACTCTTGAACATTTTTTTTGACTTCTATAGTTGAGTGGTGGGACCAATATGGTCTAGAGACTCCGGATTTACAAGCTTTCGCCATCAGAGTTCAAGTTTAACTTGTAGCTCATCCGGATGTGAAAGGAACTGGAGCGTGTTTGAACATGTGAGAAATAAAAAGAATCATGTTGCTTGTCTTGAGATAAAGTTAATNCATCAAAGTTCTAAGTTTAACTTGTAGCTCATCCGGATGTGAAAGGAACTGGAGCGTGTTTGAACACGTGAGAAATAAAAAGAATTATTTTGCTTGTCTTGAGATAAAGTTAATTATATCTCAAATTCTCAATTGTCCCAACTCCTACTAATTAGTTGACACATCTTGTTTGCAGATTCATACAAAGAAGAGGAATCGACTAACCATGAAGCGCCTCCATAATCTAGTGTTCATAAAATACAATAGAGCATTGAGGCGTCGCTACAACCACCACAATCTAATTGATCCAATTCTTTTGGACAATATTGATGAGGCTAATGAGTGGTTTACCGGAGTCCCCGAAAATTGTGAAGATGAAGAAGTATTTGAAGGCGACTCTGATTTCACTTGGGGTGATATGGCGGTTGCTATTGGAGTTGAGGAGAATGCTTATGGTTTAAGGGCGACTTCTTCAAGTTCAAGCTCAATTAGGAAGGGAAAAAGTGTGGCTACTACAAGTCGACACCTATCCCTAATTGATGAAGAGGAAGAGGAGGGGGAAGAAGAAGATGACGCGCAATATGAAGATAATAGAGGGATTCAAGATTTTGACAATCTTGAAGAAGAGCAAGAAGAGTAGAAGAATAAGTTGTTGATTCTAGTAATTTAGTAGCTTTAATTTTGCTTGTCCTCCTATGATTTGTGGATGATTTGGTGGTACCTCGTGGCTAGTACCTACTTTTAAGTATTTAAATTGAAGTTTTTGATTATTTATAATTTTATATTGTGTCTTTGCAAGGTTTACATTATGTTTTTAAGAATTGCGCTTCACTTTAATAAATCGTGTGCTTCGCTTTTGAAGCGAAGCGAGCCCTTGTTGCTTTTTTGCGCTTCGCGCTCTTAAAAACACTGTTTCTACCTCCTCAAATGGTCTTTCAAGCCATACTTTTTCAGCTGGTGATAAGCTGGCCAAACCTTCAAAAGTCACAGAAGGCCTCCATTGCTCATTCTCAGTGTACAAGTCTTGGTAGAATCTTAAGATTTCATCACTGTCTTTTGTTAAATCAGCCCCAATCAATAACTTGTCAATACAATTGTTTCTCCTATGAGAGTTGGCCATTTTTTGAAAAAAATTTGCATTCCTGTCTCCTTCTTTGAGCCACAAGCACCTAGATTTTTGTCTCCATGACACCTCTTCCGTCTTTGCCAGCTTTTTTAAATCGAGCTTTATATGCATTGATAGTTCCTTTTCCGTCTGAGTCAAGAGTCTATTTTCTGATGTTTGTTCCAACATAGTTAGCTCCTCCAGAAGCTTGTTTCTTTGAGCTTCCAATTGAACAAAGGTTGTTCTGTTCCAATCTGTGATGTCTTTTTTCAGCCTCCTCAGTTTTTGCACCAGTATAAAGTCTGGACTGCCCCTAATTGAGTAGCTGATCCACCATTCTTCAATTTTGTTCATAAAACCTTCAACTTGAAACCACATGTTTTCAAATTTGAAGTATCACCACATTCCAATGGGAGAGGCCTATGGTTTGATTCGACTCTTGGTAGGGCCAACTGCTTGATCGCTTTAAAGTTGTCATTCCATTCTGATGAGATTAAAAACCTATCAATTCTGGATGCTTGCAAGGAGTCCTCCCCCTGAACCAGGTGAAATTGGCTCCTTGAAGGGCATATCTATGATGCCTAGGTCTTGAATGATGTCTGAGAAAGATTTCATTGCCCTGGACCTTCTGACTTAGTTGAATCTTTCGCTTTCATATCTACAAACATTGAAGTCCCCACCAATGATCCATTGATCCTCCCAAATGCCTCTAATAGCTGCAAGTTCATGCCAGAAGATCTCCCTTTCAATGTTATTATGAGGACCATAGACCCCTGTGAAGCACCATTTGAAATCATCGTTTAAGCTTTCGAGCATACATGAAATTTCGAGCACCTTGATGTACCCCCCTATTGGACCATTGCCTTTTATCCCAAAGCACAATGATTCTGCCACTTCTCCCGATTGAGTTCAGAGCTGCCCAATCGACCCATCTATTTCCCCAGACTTGTCTGATCAATAGGGGTGACCATTCTGCTATCTTTGTTTCTTGAAGACATACTATATCAACCTTCCATTTGTGAATTAGTGACTTTATTATACTCTTTTTTTCTGCTTCATTCATCCCGCACATTCCAACTAAGAGTTTTGATCTTCATCCAGAGAAGGCTTTGTAGTACCTGCCATTGACCCCTTCTTTAATTCCATCCGAGTTCATTCCCTATTTCAGTCTTTCTAGCTCCAGTGATTGCTTTTTCTTGCCCTTCGCACTTGCCTTGATTAAGAATTTCTGCTTGTTGATTTGCTCCTGTCTTTTTTGTTCCATGCGCAAGACCATACCAAGAATCTCGTGCCCAAACCCGGAAAAATGGATACCAAATGCTTTGCATGCTTTGACCATCACTGCTTTGGTCCATCTTGAAGTTTCGATGACTGCTGGAGAACTGATGGGCTGCGTACCGGAGGAACCCAAATCATACCAAGGGAGAGAGAGTGTCACAAGACGAGACTTCAGTTTCAGAGCTACTCATTGGTTCGAATAGCTTTAGAGATGCCTAAGATGGGATGATCGACTTCAACTGTTCTGCCTCGTCGTCTGCTTCTGATGTTAAATCGCCGGTGAAGTCGCTGGCCAGATTAATAGATCGAAGCCCTTCTATGGCTTCTATTTCAGCTGCTATTGGATCAAATTGATTGGCAATAGAAATTGGGATGTTTTTAGTTTTAAAAAATAAAAAATAAAAAATAGACTTGGTCCATTGTATGGCCCAACCTATTTGCAACCTCTTTGCCATACTTGAGTTTTTTAATTTGGGGTGGTCCACTCAGCGGGTAATCTAGGAGTTCGTGTGAACCCCATTTGAGTTAAAGAGGCACGGTCTCCTATGCTGCTTGGTATTAACCGATGGGTTATTAACCATTGGGTTCTCCACTATCTTCTTCGGTTTGCTCGAGGAGGCGGCCGCTGGCGGTGGTTCCACCCTTTTCCCTTTTAATTGAGCTGTTTTTTCTTCACCCTCCACCATGATTCTTGTTAATTGATCTTCCAGAATTGAGATTTTAAATCTCCTGCCATCTAACAATAGATCCAGTTCCTTGGGAATGGCTTCGACTTTGTTTTGAACACAAATTCTTGCCCAGTAAAAGTGAGTTCTAAGTTTAGTATCTTCATCTACATCGACATAGCCTCCACAGAGCTCTCCTATTTGACGAAAAGAGTCTGTTGTCCAGCCATGCAAAGGGATGCCAAAAGCTTTGACCCACCTTTGCCCTGTTTCATTTTTCATCTGAGACGACCCATATTCCGGTGACCACCATTCTAGGGATAGTCGTCTACCGTTTCAGTACTAGTCCCCATCTTTGACTCTAGCAGCTTCTTGTTTTGAGGATAATTCAAATAGAAATTTGTTGTGTGCAATAGGGGTGATTCTGAGGCCACCCGTCACTTTCCACTTTGTGAGAAACCATTTCTGTATAACTTCTGAATTGGGGCTTGAATTGAAGGGGTCATTGAAGCAACCAACTAAGCATTTTGCTAGGAAATCTTTTGTTTCTCCTGAGGTTCTATCTTCCACCTGTTGTAAAGGCCATCTCGAGATTTCCGCAGCAACTTTGAATGGCCTTTTTTACAAATCTGTGAATTCCTTGTATTTTTAATTTGATGCTTCCCGAAGAAAGTGTAAAATTTTCCCTGTGTCTCCCCAACCTTTGTTATGGACCACCTCTGGGATGATAATTGCCTTTTTCCTCTCCCCTACCCAAACTTCAATTCTGAGATACCTGTCATAGCTGTTTTAGTTTTGGTAAACTCTAGAGATGTAAGCTTGAATCTTCCTCCCCTATCTTCTGGAGAGATTACCATAACCTCACGAAGCTTGCTGCATTTGTTCACAGACCCATCTCAAGTTTTCCTCGTCTATCTGGATTTGGCTTGTGAATCTTCGACCACGTTGTATCCATACGAACCATCTATCAGTTCTTTTGCAATCTTCGATAAGCCCAAAGGATTTGTCACTTGAAATGAAGAAGGATTTTCTTCCATAGAGACCAGAAAGAGAAAAATTCAGGTGGCACGATTCCCAAGTCAGAGCTCATTTTTGCTTTTTATGGTGTTTTTCCGCTGCCCATTTTGAGTTTAACCTGTGATCCTTCTGATCATATTTTTACGATGATCAGAAATGTAGATGGCGGTTAAGTAGAAACTCTTGTCTTTACTATTTTTCATACTTATAAAGGATCGTCATAACTTGTTTTAGGTAATGCTTTTCCCCTGACGAGAAGATAACTAAGTCATCCGCATATTTAAGATGATTTATCTTAGGACCATGTTATTCATAGTATATCCAACAAACCTGTCCTTTTCATGGAGATGATTTAAAGCCTAAGATAGTACCTCTGCTGCTAGAATAAACAAGTCAGGGGATAGAGGGTCTCCTTGCTTTAATCCTCTAGTAGACTGAAAAAAGCCATATCTAATGCCGTTAATAAGCACAGAATACCACACATTAGATAGTAACCTGTATACCATGTCAATGAAGAACTATGCATAAGAAAGTGCCAGGAGACTTTATCATATGCTTTAGTCATGTGTAACTTGATCATAACATTTCCACCTTTATTCTTCTTATTGATATTTTGAGCTATCTCCTGAGTCAAAAGGATATTCTCAGTAATGAGTCCTCCCTTAACAAAACCAGTTTGATTTTCAGATACTAATTTGGGTAACAAGTCAGTCAGCCTGTTAGAGAGGATTTTAGAGATGATTTTGTTTGAGAAAATTTTCTGAAATTGGAACCAGAACTTGAATAGGAAAACAAGTGGACACACCCGCAAGGAAACCCATCTCAAAATTAGCGAGTTGCCTAAAACCTCCTTTGTTGTCTTGCTTGCTTTCGGGTAAAAAAGACTATTCACTTTAACCTGCCTTCCTAGCTTTAGTTGCCTTGCACAAGAAGGTGAATTGTCACTATCAATGTTTTTAAGAGCGCGAAGCGCAAAAAAGTGACAAGGCTTCGCCTTGCTTCAAAAGCGAAGCGCACGCTTTATTAAAGTGAAGCGCAATTCTTATTTTGAGACATTTTAATATCCCTATTAGGATATAAGAAAAAACATAATCAATAAACTGAAAATACATATAATAATTAATTATATAAACTGAAATATACATTTAAAAAATCACATAAACTGAAAATATAACATATATAATAATTAATTTTAATTACTGAAAATCTGAAATATACACTAAAAAAATCAAATAAACTGAAAATTATAAAATATATAAATTATAAATAATGAAAGAAAGAAGTAAAAAAGAGAGACAGAAGAAAGAAGAAGGAAGAAGAAGGAAGAAAGAAGACAGAACTCAGAAGAAGAAAGAAGAAGGAAGAAGAAGGAAGAAAGGAGAAGACAATTTACCTGGACTTGTCGAGTCGACTGGAGTTGTGGACTGCTGGTCTGATGTAATGAAGAAGAGAAAAGAACGCAGAAACTTTCTGTCCCAAAACCCTAATTTTTTCGATGAAAAAGAGAGAAAATTGCTGCAATTGGCAGGGGTATGTTTTGTATACATTAAAAACAGACCCAATCTTTTTTTTTTATTTTTAAAAAAGGCCAAGCTGCGATTTTTGAACAAAAGCGATCGATTCGTCGCTTCGTTCGCCTCGTCGCCTCGTCGATTTTGCCTCTGAAGCGTGCACTTCAGCTGGTCGCGTCGCCTTAGGCACAGAAAAGCGATGCTTTGTCGCTTCGCGCTTTAAGCGATGAAGCGATCGCTTTTCTAAACACCGGTCATTATATATCAATCTTTCGCTCTAGCAATGGTTGACTTGTCTGCATTGTCTCACTGAGCAGTGTTTTCTCATGGAGGAAAGAAAGATGGGCCAAATCATGCGGGTAAGTGCTGGGGTGGACGACATTCTGTTGTAGTACTAGCTATACTAGAGTAGTTTAGTAGCGCCTTTTGTATCAAATAGGCTCACCCTTTTCGAAAGGCACAGCCTGCTTTGCAAGCATATATATAGCCCCCGCCCCTTTTAGTCGTTGCGCGACTCAAACTAATAGGTCGAATATGGGAAAAGTTGGTAGGAGAGTCCACTTTAGGTATGAGTAAACAATTTAGTGAGCTTTTCTCCTTTAAAAATATCCTTGATCATATTATAAACATCTTCAGAAATGATATGCCAACTAATTTCGTAAATTTGCCGTTAAATCTGCCTGGTCCAGCTGCACTATCAGGGTGAAGGGATAAGACAGCCGCATTAATCTCTTTATTAGTAGGAAACTTCTGGAGCATGGTGTTATCCTCCTCTGTAATGATTCTATCATTTCCCTATAAAATTCAGTTCATAGTCCTGATGAGGTTGAGAGAATAGGCTGGTATAATATGCAACTGCTGCATCAGCAGTTTTATCATTACCGTTGATCCAATTATCCTCCTCATTCTTGATTCTGTGAATGTAAGCTTTCTTCCTTCTTTGCCTTATAACACTATGAAAATATTTCGTATTGCTGTCACCTTCCTCTTCCCAGTTTATCTTAGCTTTCTGTCTAAGAATGGATGTTTGCATATTCATCCATTTGATTTTTTCTGCATAGGGCCAATGTGGTTTGATCCTTTTGGTATCATTGCCATAGATATCTTCCATATTAGCAATTTTATTTTCTAATTCATCCACTTTATCAAAAACATTACCAATACTCTCACTAGACCAATTGCTAAGACATTGAGATAGTCTTTTAAGCTTTTGATGAAGAGAATACATGGCATTTCCTTGAACTTGCTCATCCCAACTCTCTTTGACCACCTTCATGAAATCTGGTTGTTCAGCCAAAAAATTCAAAAACTTTATTTGATATGAGGGATAACTGTTCCTGTGCACTTAAACAACAAAACAGGATGATCTGAACCAGTCCTTGGTAGATGATAAACAGTTGATATTGGAAACATGGTAGACCAAGAATCATTATACAGAATTCTATCCACCCTCTGTAAGATCCTTTTTCTTTTTCTTCCATTAGTCCAAGTAAAATTAGTACCAGAATATCCTGCATCTGTCATCCCACACTCATCCATACAATTAATGAATTCCAGACTTTTGCTAAGCCTGTGAAGTTTTCCACCCTTCTTTTCGCTGGCGTTCATAATAACATTAAAGTCACCCATGATGGTCCAAGGGCCATCAATCTGATTATTAATATTAGAAAGGTAATTCCATAGTCTTCTCCTCCTCCTTGATTAGTTGCTGGCATAGACCACAGCAATCCAGAGTAATCTGCTGCTTTTTGTTATTAACAACACTACAGTTGTAATTCCCCTCCCAAAAAACCCATATTTTCCATAATTTACAGTTAGCAACTGCATTTGGAAAACCAGTTTTCCTCCTATAGTATTCCAATTTTCTCTTGTCTACAAAGGGCTCCTGCAAAGCTATGAAAGAAGCACCCTTAGACTTAACCCCTCTAACGTTCCAACTGATAGAACTAATCATTAAAAAACATTTATTGGGGGTTTTTGATTTTATTTCCTCTGCCTCTTGTTAAAAGAACATTTGCAGTTTTCTTTGTAGTTTTGTTTTGTGTCTTGGTGCCTCTTGGTGATAGTCCTCCTTTGTCGATAACTTCAGTAATTTGTTGCACGACTACATCAGGGATAGGGGGATCTATGTTAATTAGACTGCCTGCTCTAGGGACAAAATTATTGTCCACTGTTTTGTCTTCCAGATATTGTTTTATCATTGTTTATATGCTGGACATTGCTTATTGTAGTAGCATTCTCATGGTTTTCAAGGCTGGTTTCATGTGGATCGACCTGCTCTTCATTAGTAACCTCATCAAGATTTTGAAAAGAGTTGTTGATGGTGATTGGATGATTTGTCGGACACACAAAGATTGTTTTTCTGATCCAGTAACCACTACCACTCTTCTTTGTACCATCATCTTGTTGGCTCCAAAATTATTTTCTATCTCCTTACTTATCTGATTGTTATCCTTATTCACTTCAACTCCTGAACAATGAGTTTCACCCTCTATAGCTTCATTTTCAATGGTAGTACATATTTCTTCAGCATCACTATTAGTAGTATTAGGCACACCATTCCTTTGTTGCTTGGTAGAGTTGTTCCCATTGTCATCTAATTTATCAACAGTCCCAGGTTGACTAGAAACACCTTCCACTGATTGAATATTTGTAGGCTGGCATTCTTCGTTAACATCTGCTCCGGGTTGTTTAGAAATAACTTCCACCAGGGGTGTTCGTCGGTCGGTACGGTACGGTATTTAGACATTTCGGTTCGGTATTTTCATATTTGATTTCTTAATATGCTATACTTTCAGTTGTCTTCTTTCGGTTTCAGTTTATCGGTTTCAATATTAACTAGTGCATAAAGTCATAGACTCTAATTTTCTTATATAAAGTACTCACAAATATAAAAATAAAAACGTTCTAAGCTCATGTGACAATTGACAAAATTTTTGTCGAAAACCAACAAATATCAACCTATAGAGAGAAGAAACGTACATAAAGGAATAAATTTAATCATTGAAAATGTCTTGTTACTTGCTTAGAGCTAATTGTTGAAGTTAGAGAATACAATAAGGACTAATCCAACAGTTGCAATTCAATTCACGAGAAGAAACACCCTAAACATGCGTACTAAAGAAAAGTATTATGTAACTTAATGTGTTATAATCAATAACATGTGTATAGTGTAACTTATTATATATTTCGGAACGTTATCGGTATTTCGGTATTATTTTTGTAAATACCAAATACCATACCTAATACCAAATTTTTATAAAAACTTAAAAACCAAATACCAAATACCAAAATTTTCGGTTTCGGTACTATAATTCGGTATTTACCAACTTCCACTAACTCATTAGTTTTAGCTAAGCATTCTCTATTAGCATCAGTTCCAATTGAGACGATTTCATCTTCCACCAAATGCTGTTGAATCTCTCTTCTTTTTTTTTTTTTTTGTCTTTTTCTTGCTAATGATTCTCTGGTTAGCAGTTCTCTTCCTTCTCTCCCTCCTTTTTTCTTTTTCCTTTTTCTTTTTTCTGTCAACTCTCTCTTGAACAGAAGGATCATTTTGTTTAGGAGATTTTCTTATTCTTATTCAGAATGTTCTTTTCTTGTTCCGTGCTTACACTCTTTTGCTTGCTAGTCTCAACTTGATCAGATGTGGATGTAGTTGTGATTGTTTTGTTCTCATCATCTTTTTGTGAATCTGTAGGCATATTCTTTTGAGTTTCTTGAGGTTTGGCTTTAGCGTGAATACAATTTAATGGCCCTTTTTTCCCTTGGTGAAATTTAATGCACAGAATTATGTTTATTGTTATTACAAAGAATGAAGGTTATGTGTTAGGGTGAAAAGTTAGTCTTCTCTGTAATCCTTGGGGGGCAGAGTTACGCAACGCCTACGCTTATGGGAGGTAGCAGGTACCTAATGGAATAATGGAGGTTCCCGCAAGCTAGCCTAAACACCACCTTCATAAATAAATAAATTAATAGAAGAATATAAAGACGTGTACAACTTATTGCTATCAATCATCTCGGTTCATTTAGTAATAATTGTTGTGCTTGTTTGATCGGCAGGTTTGATGAATCTTCCTAATCTCAAGCATCTTTAGTTTTGTTCCATTAGTGCTAGGGCTTTGGTCTGTTTGATGTATGAATACAGTCAATTGATGTATGCATTTTAAAATAAGCTATAAGCTCAACTGATGTTTAGCTTTTATCCCTAAAGAAACAGTAGATCAGGCATGATGCTTCTTGCTTAGAGAGAGCTTTGAAGAACACTAGCGTTTGGATGTTCTACTCTATAATGTCATAATTCATTAATGGGTGATGCCAGGCACTGTAAAAGAAATGTTATATAGCTGGGCCGGTTTCCTAGAAGAAGAAAGCAAAAGGCGTCGAAGTTCGCCCCGTTAGCTCTCATGTGGATAGTTTGGGGAGAGAGAAATAGGAGAGCTTTTGAGGGGATTGAGTCTCCTTTTTCACATCTTAAGAATAGTCTTTTATCTTTGATCGCTTTTTGGTACACTCATATAGCTCCTACTTGTATAGAAAATTGGGCGTCTTTTATAGAGAATCATGTTCTGATGTAAATTCTCTACTTTTTGGTATACTTCCTGTATATGGGGAGTTCTCTCCCTTTTGATTAATACAATTTACCTTATCAAAAATATCATGATTCATTATCAGTTGGAACTTGGAATATTACGCATACCTGCTTACTCTTGCTTTCTTCATGTTTCATGTGTTATCTCTTCTCCGTCAAGGAACTTGAAGAAGTCTATTTTACTTCATATCTTCAAATTGCTTGTTCCCCCACCCCTCTCTCTTCCACTAAAAGGGAGAAAAGGAAATTGATACATGAAAATGAATCTTTAGTTTGTGTGTAAGATATTATAGTTAAATGCACGTGCGTTTCTTTGAAACTTCTTATTAAATCTTCATTCCTTCCCAATTTGACTAGGGGTCATTTGGATAATAGTTCTTATTTGTGGAAAGGGAATACATATAGAGTGTCTCTCCATTTTTGTTTTGTTTAATGACCCTGTTATTGGGTTTGTTTTTGTTGTAGTTATAGTGCTATTTCAAAGTATTATTCCATGTTTACTAGTGAACTTATAGAATTTTGATGAGCTTCTCATTTTGAATTGAACAGATATGAGTTGACTATATCAAATATATGAGTTCTTAGATTTTGTTATTCTCTCCTTTAATTGGAAGGGCAATGTTGAATTGTCTGTTTCAAATGCTGCAGGATGAATTTGAGTCTTTATGCGAGGAGGCACAGGTACATATCATATGCTTCTTAGTTTATTAAAGTTCTTCTGAGAAAATATGCATCCTATTTCTGGAGAAGTAAAAATTGAATAAACCTTACATAATAAATATTCCCTTTGCTGCCTTAAAACTAAGCATTCTGCAAGATCTACTTTACCTTCTCATTTCTACTAAAACATCTCTCAACTTCTAATAAAACATGGTTTTGAAAGTAAAAAATCATGATTACTTTAAACGTGAAATTTCATTTTCTGTCCTTCAAGAGCGTACTTATCCGTTTAGCTGACAGCTAAACTAGATTCTCCTGGCGTCCATATTGTAAGGTGAATAAAAGAATAAAGAATTGCAAAAGTTACACCCCCAGTCTATGAGGACTGCCAAGTGCCAACTGCTCTTCAGTTGACCACTGCACTAGTAACTTTTCAGGGTGTGTACTTTTTGACCGAGATATAAGTTGTTCTTGGACTTGTTCCTCTTCTGGACAAAATCTGAAGATAATAGAGCATTACTGAGGATTGTATATTGTAGAAAAGAGAAGTTCTTGGAAAATATCTATCAATTTACGTCTAGATTATCAAATGTGCTTTCCTAGAAGTCTCTCTCATTGTAATGTTGAGAACATCAGATAAAGCTTTGCTTTCATATGGATTAAGTGTAGGCTGACACCTCCAGTTAGAATTTCATTTACTGTGATCATTTATTCTATTATGCCTGATGAGAACAAAGGTTCCATGTATTGGAAACTGTTTGAGAAAGCTCTGACTTGTAAAACCTAGTTATGCCGTTGGAGAAGAGATTCATAAGAGAGAAGGAAATTAACTGTATGAGAATTTTTAAAGAAGGGGCCATAAATTTCCTTAAGAATTCTCGGTTCCCTCATGTATTCGTTTGATTATGTAACTTATTGCGCATGCAAATCGATATTATAGAAGACCGATTCCAACAAGTTAATTATGTCCACATTTCAGCTGACTGTATTCATTTATTTGGAAAAATGCATTTTCCAATACCATTTCTTTTGATATGATGTTAACCTGGAATGCTTATTGTGAGTTTTGGTTGTTAAGTTGGAATAATGTGTGTGATATGGTTTTCCTTGGGATCGTGTTTCCTACTTGTAGGCAGGAAAAACTCTAAACATGGTGGAGGAGCTTGTGGAAGAACAACGCTTGGAAGGAAGCTTGAACCCCTTGTTTCCTGAGAGGTATGCTTACTCCCGTTCTGCAAAATTGCATAAGCAGGATTAGAATGGTTTTCTTTTACCCACTATTGTTTTAGAAAAAGCTTTCTGGAATTCTATTTTTCTGTTTTGGTCACACCACGTGAAGGAAATCCACTCTAGATGATAATTGGACCTGCGCATATGTGCTAAAAAACTGTGATGAACATCCTTAGTGCTATAGTAGTCTTTCTGGTTACAAGTGACATAGAGTACTAAGTTTTTCCTCGAACCCATGCATATATCCTGTGGTGTAACAAGAAAAATGACCTTCTAGGAAAGGATTTGTGCTGTAGGTGTATCTGAAGAACAGACATTTGTACACTATAATTTGCATCAAAATTGTCTAGATACTTTATAGTTTATACTTCTGCTTCTCTGGTTTTGGTTACTCTTCTCATCTTATTCTTCCCATGCTACCTCTGAACTGTCTTGTTAGCTTTTATACTTTGCCAAGCGGAGTACAATTCACTAGTGCAGCTTTAATACCTTAATAACTTTACAGTTTGCACACCACCATGACAGAGTCAAAAGATGTATTGACTACTGATTTTCCAATTTTCTCAAAAAAACTTGACCTGAAAGAGAACTTTAACGTAGAAGTTGAATCATATCTTATTATAACTCTTTAAACGTGAGAAAATAAGCTAAAATATAGCATTGATTTTCTGTAGTGTAGAAGCTATTTGTTGATGGTGAATGTGCCGATGCACTATTAGCACAATAGTTATCTTCCACAGGCTATTCTTGGTTTCTTGAAATTGGAACTGGACTTCTTTTGTGAATTTCCATGTTATTCAATAGATAGACTTGTACATTTGTTGGACTACATGTGTATCACGAAGGCATATGGTTATGTATATATTTTTTAAGTCTCTCTGAATGTAATACATATCCTTGGGACAACTCTTAAGCTAGTAAATGTCTAGTGCATGCTAGATATTGTGTGGTCTGGATGGTCAACTGAAAAACATGGACAACAAACTCCGGAAAAGGAGAAAAGAGCACGAAAAAGCATTCTCGTTTCAATACCAATAGGTATAGATAGTAATATGTAATTCTATGTAAAGGTATCGTCATGGTGGATACTGCATATCCAGATACTGAATTCTTAATTAGTAAAATTAAAACATACGATTCAGTTTATATCTGTCTAATATGCAAACTTCTTCATGGTTCTTTAAATGAGAGAATGTTGATGGTTGTTGAGGCTTTTGATACTATTGAACAAGGCTTCTATCTTTTTAAGTGTTAGTATATTTACTTCTGGTCCTAATGCTTCGTGGAGTCTTATATGCCAGTGAAAATATAGAGAACTCCTAGTAATAGCTAGTCAGAGAACTTCTAGTAATAGCTAGTCATTTTGCAGGAGTAATACTGAAGAAGTCATGAGACACTACCTATCTGAAGCCAAAAAGGACGAGATCAGTTACTTGATGGCTATGTTAGAGAAGGTGGTCTCAGTTATTTGCTTACACTCTTTTGTAAATGAAGAGCTAATGCATCATTTTTCACAAGATGTGCATATCATCTTTTTTCTTATTTAAAATTAAAATTTCCTGGACTGATTGGTTGACATCCTAAAATGATTTGTTAGGCAGAAGAACAGAAACGTGCTGTCACTTCTCTTCTTGAAACCCTGAAGAAAGAAAGGCATGATTTCTCTGGTGTCAAAGACATTGTTAAGGTATTATGCTGCTTACTAATTATCTCATTCAAGTAACGGTGATATGAGTATCTCAGCTTAAAGTGTTAATTTGGACCAACCTGTAACCTACACCTCTGCCCCCCTGCAATAGTGTGGGGCAAAACAAAGAATGTTTCCCTTTTAACTCTTTCTTGTATTTGGCTTCCCCTGCATTGTCCTGTTTAGCCTTGTCCTACTCTTCACTGTTATATTAGATTTTAAAATTAACTATTTTTTCATTAATAGTTTCTTTACCTTTTCATTATTTTCAAATATTTTCTCACATTTTTACCAATCAATAGCCGAAGGTGACGAGAAAAGTTTTATTTTTTGAAGTAAAACTTTTTATAAGATTATGACAATTCAACTCATGTCCTTCCACTAACAATGCAGAATGCAAAGAAATCTATAACATCCACAATCTAACTCAAACAGCAAACTGGCAATTTTCATCTTTTGCACTCAATCTTTGCAGTATATAATTTTCTCACACATCAGCATAATATTAGTTAGTGATTATATTATTTGAGAAGAGTTCAAGTTATGTTACTGAGCTTTAATTAGCCTTCTAAAGTTAAAAACAGAAAAAACAATATCATGTGGAACGTGGAACTTTCATTGTAGCAATGGTTGGGCACGATTGAGTATATTTAATTTAACTTTATAGAAGTACTAGATAGTATGCCGCCACGCGCCTAACATTGCAAGGTTTTCTTTTTGGTTTCGCACTTGGTGTATCCGGAATCCACATTACTTGGAAATATGAAAAATGAGAAGAACGTGGGACGGTGAAAAAGGAGCAAAATCATATTACGACACGATAACAAGTACTGGTAGCCAAAGAACAGTACCAGAGTGTTAGAAACATTATGGAAATTAAACATTAAGAAAGAGGAAGGTACAAAAGGAACAAAATCGCTATAAAAAAGACACTGTAGAGCAGGATCAAAAGAAATACGAGTACTTAGTTCAGTAGAGATCGAGTTGGAAATTGAAATGGCGTTGAGTGCAGTTGCAACGAGGAGCTTCTATATGCCGAGAATATTGGACCTAAATGGCGTGAGCAGTCGAACTCAAATGGGACGCGTGTCACTTGCTGAGGCGAGCAGCTTCGTTGGATTTTCTTCACGGTCAACTCGTTCAAAGCGTTTTGTTTGCTTAAGCAGTTCTACTGATAGTACGGGTAATGAAGACAGAATCGAAGTTTACTTTGATTCAGGCTGTGATTCAACATATATATAAGTGGTGAATGCACGTTCACTGCACTTCAGTTAAAGAAAAAGTTTATGCACATGTCCTTAACAAATTAAAAGTACTCCTTTTGCTACACAATAATACCGAATGTATATACAATCACTTTCCATGATATTGTTACTTTGTCTAAAGCTATACTATTACTTGTGATATTAGGTAGTAAAAAGGAGGCTATTAATCAATACTGATAAGGCTCCAGGCTTATAATTTCATTCATGTCTCTGGCACTCTAGGTCTTGTTCCAGAGGTTTGTGATAATTGTGGTGTTCGGGCTAGAAATTTGTGGTATTACCATCTCAGTTGTTTGTCTTTAAATCTTATATCATTTAAACTTGTGACATGCTAGCATTTTCCTATTCCTTTTCCACTGTTTAACTCTTTTGCTACTGAATGTAGACTGGAAATTTTGTATCGGACAGTGTGGAGGATCAAACAGACTAGGTATTTCAGTAATCAACTTACCTTGCAGTTTATCTTTGTTAATTCATCTTAGGTGTCTAATTAAAATATCTGACTTTGATATCGATCTTTAGCTCTCAAGAATATTGGGGAGATACTTAAAGCTGGAGGTGTTAGCTACTCTTCAGTTGTTAAGACAACAATTATGCATGTCATTTAATTATTTTTGTGTTGTTTTCCAGAACCCCATTTCGTTGTGCTCGTATCACACAGGTAGTCTTGGTTACCGATACTGAATAATACTACATTAACTTACAGGTTGGCTGATCTAAAGGACTTCCAGAAAGTTAATGCAATTTATGCTAAATGTGAGTCGTGATATATACTGAAATAACTAGTTTTTGTACAAGTACTTTACCACGTACTACCTCCTTGGTTTTGCAAAATTCATTTAATTTCATTGGGTATGTTGAAGAATTTACATCACCTGAACCAGCGCGTTCAACTTTTCAGGCAGCAGCACTACCACTGGATGCAAAAATTGAAATTGACTGCATAGCAGTATTCTAAATAGATGAGTCTTTAACTTTCATCGCTAGGATTTTGAATTTTGATAAGAGGAGTTTAGTGTTTAATTCAGGGGCTCTTGACCCTCTGCTTTAGATTCTATTCCCAGAGCTGGCAGATTATATGTAAAGGGCTCTTCAGCTCCCTTATTAAGAACTCAGTATTTCAGTGTATAACCACGTTCAAATTACTTGTATTATTGTTACTGATTGACAAACCAACACTAGTTAAAAGGAACTTGTGCTCTTAGTGCACAGCCATGGATATTACATGCGATTATGCTAACGTTCTGTTTGGATCATTGTTACCCATCGTTTTATTATGTATCGTATTGTATTGTATCGTTTTATAAATACAACGTTTGGATATATTGTATTGTTTGTTGTTGTCAAATAATATTTTGTTGTTTGTTTGTTTACTAAAATACCCTTAATTGTTTTAAATATTATCAAGAATTACACATAAAGTAATTAGAGTTGGAATTAAAAATTAATATTATATAGCTAATTGGAGATGAAGTAATTAGAGTTGGAGTTAAAACTCAAAGTAGATGAAAGAACAAAACAAAAAGAAGGCAAAACCTATATCTGACATTGGAGTTGGAAATGGCAGAAGGAAAAAAGAAATGAAGACGTAGGTTATAGGATAGGAGATTCGGATTAAAATATAAAAAAAAGTAAAAGGTAAAATAGAATTATAGAAGTAATAAGTTTGGGCATAACTGGGAACCAAAATAAGAAACCATCCCATTATACCAAATCAGTTGTTTCAAGAAACGGGACTTTTCATTGTTCTGGAACAATGGATATAACAAAACAATATAATCAATTTTAACTAAACAATCAAAACAAACATTGTTTTGGGATGACAATACAATACGATAGGACGGGCGACAGTCGTCCAAACAAGCTGTAAATTAAGATCAAATGCAGAATTCAGTTAAGTATTGGCCTAATAACATTGTGATTGCGATATTTAGTAGGCTTTTTGTTACACCTCATATTTTCCTACGTGAGAGTACGTCGTAAGTCAACTGATTAAGCTCAGAAATGAGATCATCTTTGAAAGTATATAAATTAAGTTAATAATGTTAACTTGGAGGTACCAAGAAGGTTGGAAGGGTTAGAAGCCAAATCAATTGAAGAAAATAAGTTTTGTCGAAAGTCGACACATCTGGAATGTTATTACATGAACTTTTGGGTGAGACTAGAGTGCTTGAAATGATAAGGAGGTTATTTTTTGAGTTATTTTAGTCTTATGATAGTCGTGTGTTATGTTTTGAAGTCAAGCAAGTTGTGGAACAAAAGTCGACAAAAGTTGTCGCAACTTACGTTCATAATCTTACTTAAACTTTAGGTCAAATGTTACTAGGTTTTTCTCCCAATTTACTTGGAACTACAGGTTGATATACCCATCAAATTGAAGATCTACGAGTCTATTTTCTAACGCATTAAACCCTTCATCGATACGACATAGGAGTAGAGAGATATTTGCAGTTTCGCGAGATTGCGCAAACTGCATAGGTGACAAGTAGGTTTGTCACTAAAGCTTCTTGAGAAATACATTTCGTGTGTTATATGAAGTGTTTTTGGGACATATTATATACCAAATGGAAGGTCTTGGAATTTAGTTTCTAACTCTCTTAACTGTTCATTCATACGACATCCAGATAAAAAGATATAAGCGTATGAAGAAGAGCCAATAATAGGGTGTCAAGCTAGCACCTCTTTGACTTTTCAAAAATGGATATATGTAGGCCTTATGTCGTCTCTTGATACACTTTTCCACATACCACGACCAGAATAAGACCCCTAAACTTATCCTCAATCTCTCCACAAGTATTTCCAAGAATATTAACATCCCGGGTACGAAATCAAGAAGCGATAACACTAGAACGATCCTTACGACGTAAGTATCGCTATATCGCCTCTCTTTTTATTTTGTAGTTTGAGTTTTGGAAGGTACTTCATAGTTAATAAAACATCTAATTTCTGTATTTAATCTTTAAATATCAAGGAAGGTTGATAAATTCATTTCCTAATAGTTAGGACTCACCGGACGGTGATCAGAAGCCGTGAGATCGAGTTATTTGACTTGTAGAGGACTGTTTTATGGGTTGTTTCGTGTTGATTTTGGGCTGTCTATTTTGCTGATGTTTTATGGATTTTAGGAGGATAAAAGGTGTGGAGAAACACCATATAATGACGGAATGGTGTGCTGCTCATTCGTCGTTATATTTTTAGGTTGTTTTGACACTACTTTTGTTGTCATTTTATGTATGAAGTGATTAGGGTGTGTAGGATGTTTTGTGATATATTGTGAGGTGTAAGTGAAGAAAATAGAAGAGATGAAGTCCGTCCCTTAGCCTAGTCTATATCCACAGCTGACGCAACTCCGTACCGACGATAAGGTTGTAAAATGATCCATACATGTTTTTTATTATTCTTTTTCTTGGTCTTGTTGATATATGGTATTGGAGGAGGGCCTTATTACATGGGAGATGTTTCCCAAATTTTCGTAAACGAGCTACTAGTTTAAGTTTTCCATTTAGCCTTTACTCAACACTGATTTTGAATCTCCTTATGCTATGGTAGATTGAGTTGAGTTGTTTGAAGAATTTCTTGGAAGGTATTAAGGACTCAATGGGGTTAAGGTATGTTAAGGCACTTCCTTATTTCTTTTGGCATGATCTGAAGTGAAATGAATGTACACGTTACGTTATTTCATAACGAATCTACTCTAGCAACTAAGGTTGTCCATGTTGTTCTTTTCTTATAAAGTTATTTTAAGAAAGTATGTATGATCCTTGAATCCTAGTGAAGTTCATATTGATGATATGATGTCCATAATCTTAACCGAAGGTGCAATGACCTTACGTCACTCTGAAAGGTTTAGAACGTGATTCCATGAGTCCAACATGCATTATATATGTATCTACTTTACTCTATCGAGTCGCGCTATAGTCGTACGGGTACGACACCTATTGTGCAACCACTGATCATTTGGGTTTATCGAGCTCCACGTGGTCGGGTATCATTCTACCGAGCATTATGATGGTCGGGTACATTTATATATATGTATCACGCATTTCATGTCACTATCTCTCAGAGGCACTCAGATGCTACAAGTTGTATCTCCTATATCTCTCTTTACATTAATATTCTTATTTATGTTTTTCTGTTTTACATACTTAGTACTTTATTCGTATTGACGTCCCTTTTGCCTGAGGACATTGCGTTTCATGCCTGCAGGTCCCGATAGACAGGTTGACAGTCCTCCTAGTAGGCTATCAGTTCAGCGGAAAGTGTTGGTGCACTCTAGTTTCTCCGGAGTTGCCTATTTGGTCAATATGATTTGGACATGTATTGATTGGTATGGTGGGGCCCTGTCCCGACCTTTATGATGTTTATGTACTCTTAGAGGCTTGTAGACAGATGTCAGCTATATGGATACTTGTATGGATTTGTCGGCTTATGTTTTGAGTTTACAAATGACCATGTCAGCCTTATAGGCCCGTATGTCACATGTATAAGTTTCTATATCATGTTAGGTCGTCCTATGTCTAGAATTCCCTTATGTTTTATTTCGGTTATGTCATGATGACCTTTTTGGCACATTTACCCATGATAGTACGATAAGAAAGATATGTTATGTTGGTACTCGATTGAGTAAAGTACCGGGTGCCCGTCGTAGCCCTCCAGTTTGGGTCGTGATAGAAGTGGTATCAGAGCAGTTCTATCCTAGGGAATCTACAAGTCGTGTCAAGTAGAGTCTTGTTTATGGGTGTGTTGTGTACCACACTTATAAGTAGGAGGCTACAGGGAATTTAGGACTGTCACTCTTTATTCTTACTCTAGATCGTGTGGTAGGGCTCAGTTGTAAGAAATCAAACTCCTAAATTCTATTTTTCATAATACAATGGTGCCTACATCTAGAAAGACAGTTGGTAAGAGATTGAATGTGGTTGTGGAGGGTTGAGTCAAAGGAACTCGATTTTGCATCATGCTTATGATGAGTAAATGTGAGGTCTTCAGCAAATCATGTGTGTACCTTAATGTGTAAGTTTCTTGACAAGGAGGCCTAAGGAATGAATATCTATCCACCTATATGGTAAAAAGCAATAAGAGAATCAGAAGGTAGATACAAGTTTCAGCAAGTAAAAGAAGCAAGATGAAGAAGGGTACGAGGTACCTAGTTAATAAAGATTATCAGTATTTATAATTCAGGCAGAGAAATATAAGCATTTTGAGTTACTTTCAATAGTAACAGAGATATATTTAATTGACCATACCCCTATTTAATTGACCATGCCCCTCTCAATTATGCCCTATGGGAACTAACCGATATAGTTTAAGAGCAGGATGGGATATCAGGATCCCACTGGGGTTAGAGTAACCCAAAATTGTGGATGGATTATCATCATTATCTAACATTTTGAAGTGTAGTGCAGAACATGGTAATAGTTCTCATTGGAAGATAGTCAGATTGTGCAATCTAGAACAATACAGTCGGATATGAATACTAGAATGTTGAGAAAGTTCAGAAGATAGGCACTGAAATCCTAGAAGAGATGAATATTTACCTTAGAATGACTCCTACCCCTAATAAAGAGAGAATGTTAGTCGACCCAAGAGCCAATGAGATGGTGCAAGGGGATCTAAAAGCGAAAGGTTGTTTTGTTGAAGTTTTTAGAATAACGTAGTAGACAGAGATATTAGCAGGAGAATAAGAAGAGAGTAAATGAAGCATTATGAGTAAGATGTGATAAATGAGTGATAACGATAAATCAAAATATGACAGGATGACAGAGTCTACAGTCAAGTGAAGGAAAATACAAGAGGAGACATGCCTTGAGACAATGAAAGTATAAGCCCTAAATTCATATCCTCATTTAGAGAAATGAGTAGGTGAGTCCAACACGATTACCAGAAGGAAAAGTTACAACCCCGAGTAATAGAAATTAGTATGGGATAGTAAACACGAAAAAAAAATCAAATATGAATTAGGGATCGAAGAAATTGGTAATAGTCGGCATCGTGAGAATTTTTGAGATCGTGTTTCGCCAATAATAGAATGAACAACAGAATAATAACCTTTAAAGGTCATTCACGAAGACGCTTCCCTAAAACAAGCACTATGAGCAGAGTTAAGCTTAAGGGACTAAGTGTGCCAATTACACCAGGTGTCACCCTTGTGCGTAAGAAATCATTTATCCCTGGAGTAGAAAGGGTACCGCAAGGTGAGTAATATGTCAGTGAAGATGTGAAAAAAAATGCCAAAGATGAAGAGGTAACTATCAAATGGTAAAGGAAAAATGCGGTAAAAAGGTGAAAGAATGAGACTGCATTTATTCAGATCCTACAGATACAATATGACTCCAGAACATTATGCAAGCATGACGTCGGGGAGAAGAAATAAGGGTTTCACACTAGATGATATTGATAAATAAGTGGAATGAACACTTGATACATAAGGATCCCGTACGAGAGGTAAGTTAAGACAAAGGACATAACCCAAGAGGCGTTACATAAAATACAGATATGAGAGTGGACCAACGGGTAGTCTGTAGTTGATTCAGGAAGAGCCTAGTGATGGCTAGATAGGAGGATACAGACAAATCAGTAGATCATGCAAGATAAGCATAGTGAAACCCAACATAGGAAATTCAGTCTCTCAGATACGACAGCGTAATCCTCGAGAAATATTCAGATAGGAGTTGGGGTAGTAGAAGGTAAAATATAAGTGTTACGGAAATAAAAGAGAGTGCCACTAGGGAGACAACTGAAATTTCAATTCAGAAGCAACACTACGAGCACAAGGGCGCGAAGGTAAGTAACTAAGGATAATGATAGGCGAGTAAGAACATCAGAAATATTGTGGGGTATACACTGTAATAAGCTCGCAGCTTTACAAGAGTCAGAGGGTCTTCCCGAAGCACTGCAACGAAAGACTAGTTGAGGAAATAAGGAAGAAGGCTTCAACATAAGCATAGTGACCTAAAGAAGAAATGGTCTTGTAATAGCAGTCTCACTATAACATTGTATGCACTCCATAAGAATGTGGCATCCATCGTGGCTAATGAACGGGAAGAAGAAAAAAATCAAAGTTGATAATTGGGATCATATGAGTTACAGGGAACTCCAGTATTCGTGGGCACTAAGATAAGCCAAGTATCCAACAAGTGGCAGAACGATCAGGAAAAGTAATTACTTATCTTTGAAGACAACAACGAAGTAACTAAAGGAAATCTATGGTGCTAGTATGTTAAAGAAAAGTTGTGAGTAGTATGTATAGATATGTGTAGATCGCAAGCTAAAGTATCATAGAGTGATAAGGTTTTTGGTAGATAGGATTAAGGATAAGAAAAGGTGACGAGAATAGGTAAATCCTCGCAATTAAACCCATCGTTGATGGTTTCTGTAAGTTGTAGAAAGCTCGATACATCCTGAATGAACTTAGAGGAGTCTGAGACTATAAGAAATTAGAAGGGATGAAATGATGCCCTGGTAGTAGAATAAGGGTGTAAGTTTGATAGATAAGAAGATGAAGTTTAGGTCTTTGATTGAGTAATGATTTAAAGAAAAAGAGATTTCATGAATGAAACGGGATTAGAATACCTCATCCCCCCCCCCCTCCCCATAGGATGAATCACATTGGGATGCTATGAAATACAGTTATTGGAGTATAGTATCGTCCCTAAGTGGATCAGGAAAATCACTTCAGATATTCCCCGATGAGACGTGAGCCCTAGTGATGATATATTACATAAGAAGTTTCATGTTATCAGTGGTAGATTTTAGATCAACATTAAGGTGAATCAACATTAGATGGATGAAAAGTTCCAAAGTATGAGATGATATTAGGTTGTCATTCTTAAGATGAACAGCAATGAGGAAGCATTAAAGGACTTAGATTTATACATATAGGATAAGCAACGACAGCGTAACCTATAGTTGGGTTAAAAATCTCGGTAATAATAAACTGAAGTAAGTGTTATGGTATAATTTGACCCACCTAGATGTAGTAAAGATATAAGGATAGATAATTGAGGCTATGAAACAAGATACATCAATAATCGTAAGTTCGACAAAGTACCGAGTGAAGAACTTCAGTAAACCTATATATGCCCAGAGGGATAGCTTGTCGATTTCTGTATATGTTCACAAAATGAGGTCTAGAGATTGGCTAAACGCTGGAGGAAAAAGGAGAGAAGAGTCGCATAGTCTCACATACAAGGTCAAAATTGTACAGGCTGCATGAAATAAGGTAGAAACAGTTACGAGATTGGAAGAATTTCGACCACAAGTCGTGGTGTGAGAAAGAGGCCTAAAGGGGGGAATGCCCTAGCCTTTAGATTTATTCACCGAACAGCTCCCTATATGGCAAAGACAATATTAAGGTATTCGTAAAAGCTATTTTTTAAGACACGGATAAGTGCACCGGTCAATATTCGAGGACGAATGTTCCAAAGGGGGGAATGATGTTACACCCCATATTTTCCTACGTGAGAGTACGTCGTAAGCCAACTGATTTAAGCTCAGAAATGAGATCATCTTTGGAAGTATATAAAGTAAGTTAATAATGTTAACTTGGAGGTTACAAATTTTTAAGATCATGGACTGCAAGTACCAAGAGGGTTGGAAGGCTTAGAAGCTAAACCAATTGAAGAAAATAAGTTTCGTCGAGAGTCGACACATCTGGAATGTTATAACATGAACTTTTGGGGTGAAACTAAAGTTCTTGACATGATAAGGAGGTTATTTTATTAGTTATTTTAGTCTTATGATAGTCGTGTGTTACATTTTTAAGTCAAGCAAGTTGTGGAACAAAAGTCGATAAAAGTTATCGCAACTTACGTTCATAATTTTACTTAAATTTTAGGTCAAATGTTACTAGGATTTTATCCCAATTTACTTGGTAATTACGGGTTGATCTACCCATAAAATTGAATATGTACGAGTCTATTTTCTAACGCATTAAATCGTTCATCGATATGACATAGGAGTAGAGAGATATTTGCAGTTTCGCGAGACTGCGCAAACTGCATAGGTGACAAGTAGGTTTGTCACTAAAGCTTCTTGAGCAATACCTTTCGTGTATTATATGAGGTCTTTTTGGGACATGTTATATAAAAAATTGAGGGTCTTGTAATTTAGTTTCTAACGCTCTTAACTGTTTGTTCATACGACATCCAGATAAAAAGATATAAGCGTCTGAAGAAGAGCCAATAATAGGGTGCCAAGCTAGCACCTCTTTGACTTTTCAAAAATGGATACATATATATAGGCCTTATGTCGTCTCTTTCTTCATTTTTCCACATACCACTACCAGAATAAGACCCCTAAACTTATCCTCAAGCTCTCCACAAGGGTTTCCAAGAATATTAACATCCCGGGTACGAAATCAAGAAGCGATAATACTAGAATGACCCCTACGACGAAAGTATCGCTATATCGCCTCTCTTTTTCTTTCTAGTTTGAGTTTTGGAAGGTACTTCATAGTTAAGAAAATGTCTACTTTTTTTATTTAATCTTTAAATATCAAGAAGATTGATAAATTCGTTTCCTAATAGTTAGGACTCACAGGACGGTGATCGGAAGCCGTGAGTTTGAGTTATTTGACTTGTAGAGGACTGTTTTATGGGTTGTTTCGTGTTGCTTTTGGGCTGTCTATTTTGCTGATGTTTTATGGAGTTTTGGAGGATAAAAGGTGTGGATACACCACATAATGGCGGAATGGTGTGCTTCTCATTCGTCGTTACATTTTTAGGTTATTTTGACAACACTTTTGTTGTCGTTTTATGGATGAAGTGATTAGGGTGCGTGGACTGTTTTGTGATATATTGTGATGGAGATAAGGTTGTAAAATAATGCATACATGTTGTTATTTTTTTGTTCTTGGTCTTGTTGATATATGGTATTGGAGGAGGGCCTTGTTACAGGGGAGAAGCTGCCCAAATTTTCGTAAACGAGCTACTAGTTTAAGTTGCCCATTTAGCCTTTACTCAACACTGATTTTGAATCTCCTTATGCTATGGTAGATTGAGTTGAGTTGTTTGAAGAATTTCTTGGAATGTATTAAGGACTCAATGGAGTTAAGGTATGTTAATGCACTTCTTTCTTTATTTTGGCATGATCTAAAGTGAAACGAACGTACACACGATACGCTCTTTCATAACGAATCTACTCCTAGCAACTAAGGTTGTCCATGCTATTGTTTTCTTATAAAGTTATCCTAAGAAAGTATGTATGATCCTTGAATCCTAGTGAAGTTCATATTGATGGTATGATGTCCATAATGTTAATCGAAGGTGCAATGACCTTACGTCACTCCGAAAGGTTTAGAACGTGATTCCATGAGTCCAACATGCATTATATATGTATATACTTTACTCTACTGAGCTGCGCTATAGTCGGTCGGGTACGTTACCTATTGTGCAACCACTAATCAATTGGGTTTACCGAGCTCCACGTGGCCGAGTATGATTCTACCGAGCATTATGATGGCCAGGTACGTTTTTACCGAGTCCTCTTTGAGGCCGGGTACGATATGATGATGATGATGCCAACAGAGGGTATGATTTTAAAAGATTATGTATATATATGTATCACGCATTTCATGTCATTATCTCTCAGAGGCACTCAAATGCTACAGGTTGTATCTCTTATATCTCTCTTTACGTTAATGTTCTTATTTATATTTTTATGCCTTACATACTCAGTACTTTATTCGTACTGACGTCCCTTTTGCCTGAGGACGTTGTGTTTCATGCATACAGGTCCCAATAGGCAGGTTGACAGTTCTCCTAGTAGGCTATCAGTTCAGTGGAAAGTGTTGGTGCACTCCAGTTTCTCCGGAGTTGCTTATTTGGTCAATATGATTTAGACATGTATTGATTGGTATGGCGGGGCCCTGTCCCGACCTTTATGATGTTTATGTACTCTTAGAGGCTTGTAGACAGAAGTCAGCTATATGATACTTGTATGGCCTTGTTGGCCTATGTTTTGAGTTTACAAATGATCATGTCAGCCTTGTAGGCCCGTATGTCACATGTATAAGTTTCTATATCATGTTAGGTCGTCTTATGTCTAGCATTCTCTTGTGTTGTATTTCGGTTATGTCATGATGACCCTTTTGACACATTTATCCATGATAGTACGATAAGAAAAATATGTCATGTTGATACTCGATTGAGTAAAGTACCGGATGCCCATCGCAACCCTCCAATTTGGGTCGTGACACTTTTTAACTTATTTGGCATGAGGCATGATTGGTTCTTTCATCTAATATCATTGGATCTATCCAATGCTAAAGAGTTTACATTTAAGGAAAATCTTAGAGGTATTAAAACTATTAAGTTCTTTTATAGCTAACATACACTTCACAATTCTCGAATCAAACTAGAAAATTTTCTGAGACAACATACCATAAGTCATGGAGTAACCAAAATAGGATTCAATCTGCAGGTACCTTGTCAAGACCTTTCCAGGTCTGATAACAATTCAAATAGGCAAATCAGATAACAGAACGATAGACCATTCCTTGATGGGGTTTTCGAATGTTCTTTACCAGCCAAAATTTGCAACAGCACCTGTATAAAACAATAAACGGTAGTTGCTGGACTATATACCTCTATGCAGAAACACTAGAAAACTATAGTGCAAGTCAGACGGTTTTTAAGGAAAAAATAACAGCTATAGAAAGACAAAGCGCAAATCCAAATGACACATAGGATAGCATAGTACTTTTCACAAATACTTATACAAGCAAAGCTGTATTTCTTCCAGCAATCACTATCCCTGTTATGTTTCTGTCTAAATTGCAAGAAAATTTTATATTGCACAACTGCATCACCAAAATAAACAGGGTGCTTTCATACTTTAACTTCTTTCATCATCATAACTTATTTATTGATTAGACCATACACCTTCCTATGAAATTTGAAAAACTTTCTAGTCATATGCAGACACCTTCATGAAATTGGTTTCCACTTGTATAAAGAAATGAAATCAGTATATTTTGCTTGGTTTCTTGTCCTTTGGGTTTCATTTATTTGAACTCCTGGAAGTTCACATGTCCAGTTGCTTGTGCATGCTCAACAGCTTCCTGTATATCAAATGCAATTTTTAGCAAAAAACACAAGTTTAAGAAAGTAGGCAGAATAATAACAAGAAGCAAGCCACTGTATACGCTGTGCTGGTCAAACCTTTTGGCCCACGACCCCGATTTGGCAAACTCCACAACGCAACGTGAAGTTGGCTGTATCAGTGTAGCTCCTCTTCCTGCAGTGCATCAGCATAGTGATTAGCAGATTTAAGTAGTTCAAAAAAAAAAAAATATCAAGGCATAAAGTAAAATAAGCCCTCACAACTACATTCTTATCATGCCAATAACCTCAAAATGCAAATAATCTATAGAACTCTTATCCGCAAATCCTCTAATTCTCATCATGCCATTCCTCTCAAAATTCTGTAACTTCAGATCTTACCAATTTTACCCAACCATAAACGCAAAGCAGCATAAGAACGAGGACTTTAAGTGACAAGAACGCACCAACTAACAAAATGCATTAGAGGATAAGTGCGCAATATCGCACCCAAGGGTGTGGCCTAGTGGTGAATGAAGTGGGTGAGAACCATGAGGTCTCGGGTTCAAATTCTAGCGGAAGCAAAAAAAACACTAGGTGATTTCTTCTCATCTATCCAAGCCTTGGTGGATAGAGTTACCTGGTATCTGTTGCTGGTGGGAGGTGGCAGGTATCCCGTGGAATTAGTCGAGGTGCGCGCAAGCTGGCCTGACACCACGGTTATTAAAAATAATAATAATAATAAGTGCACAATGTCTATTAAGAGACCCTTAAGTTTTATCATGTTAGGACATCTTATCATTGTTGTCCATGCGAGCAACTACACAAACTCAGCAAAGAGAACTATGGATAGATTTGACCCACAAGGAAAATGATTATAGTAGTATGTTGTTCTTCAGAATAAACAAATGCTGTCCAACTGTATGTGAGTGATGAATCTCTACTATTATTCAAAGCTTCATATTTGGACTAGTAAATGTGCTACAAAGAAATTGAATTGTGTGAAAAGCATAACCTAAAAGTTTAAACTATTAGAGAGAGAAGTCTTCTATTCAAACACGCGCCTCCTCACGCTGCAAGCATGGCCCTGGACTTGATTCTTTATTCTTAGTCCACACACATGGAAACTTTTTTTTTTCCTTTATGAGTGACAGAGCTTCGAACTCATGACTTCTGTCAAATAGTTGAATTGTTTGAATGGCCTTAAGCCATTAAGGGGGAACACTTTCATTAATTTATTTATTTATTTTAAGCATGCAACATAAGGGAAGCAAAATCACAACCCAAATCTGTATTTCTAGACTGTATTCGACCCCTACAATGTGGGCTTGAAATGCAATTTCCAACCTTGCAGATCTGTTAGCTGGTATTGAATGGACTTCGAATAAACAATAAGATGGCTGAACAGACGTCTTTTTTTTTCACTAATCCCACTTATGGCTGAACAGACGATGCCAGCCAGTTGAGAAGTCACTGCTACTAGCAGCCTTTTTAGTACAGAATATTTATACACACAAAATAGACTGTTTACCAATAGCTCCTTGAGCTTTTGGGCACCTTAGCCTTCTGGATAAGCCAAAGTAAAATTTCCCATGCTATATAGCCATTATAGCTGCTAACACTGCATGAATTTGACAGCTTTAACTTAGATATAGTTTTTCAAAATTGATTCTGGAGTTTACTTATGCCAAAACTTATTTAAGTTGGATGATTCAAGAGCACTGAGTGTTTAAAATGAGGGAAGAGACAGGTAAAAGAAAAGCTGGGATTTACCACACGGTGCTGCAGATTGCCTACATACACCAGGATTAGTGAAGGAGTTATTGCAATTAGCTGAAAAGATTCTAAAGAGCTGCAGGATGCACGGATGCTCCCAGAAAGTGGATATCATTTTCTGGGGAGTGTCGAGGGTGTAAAAATGCTAAATCCTTGATATGTTGTTTTTTAATTGAATAAAGAAATCCTTGATTGAGCTCGTGTATCCAAAAAAGGAGATCAAACACCACAAGATTGTAAATCCAAGGATATTTAAATATCTAGGAATCCAAATCCGATTGATGGCTTGAAATCTTGATCCATAAAGCCAGAGGCAACAACAGCCATGTCCTAAATGGCACTGATTGAACAGCTTCATCCAGTATTGGCTTTGCACATCATTATCTGTTGTATACTAAAAAGCTTGAAGATCAAGCCCTTTCTGTAAGTATAGTCAACTGCGTTATCATTAAACTTTCCTGTAAGCAAGCGGAAGAGTATGATCTGCCCCTAAGTATTAATTCACCAATCGACAATTTCTAATCAATCCAGGTAAATAATGTTTAATAGGAGAGGCAACCAAAAAGAGGTACTCAGAATTGTGATGATAAAAAGAAGGGCTTGATGCATGTGGAACAATACAAGTCGTCATATATATAGAGAAAAGTAGAGATGGATCAAAACTAGAGAAAAGACTTCTCACTGGGAGCTGTCTGGAAATAGGTATAAAGCACCAAACCGATTAAGCAATATACATAAACCAATCACCTGTGCCTCAATCTCAAACTAATTAGTGTTAGGTTAAAGAATTTTCTGTATCCATTCCGCTTTAACCAGAGTATCATTCCAATTACAATGTAAATAATTTATCTTTTAAGGCAAATGATGGGTTTTCTAGAACTAGAGTTCACTAGATCGTACGCTTATCATTACCCCAAACAAATACCAGACCTAATGTAAGTCTAACAACAATTTACCTCAATCCCAATTAGTCGGCATCGCCGATATGGATTCTTTGCTTCCACTATTTTCTACTCCTAGTCAAGTCTGATTTGAGTCCGCTATATTGTCGGTCTTCGTAGACAACTTCTCTTTTTGTGATGTGACGTCTACCTCGTCTGCTTTTATCACCTTCAACCACAACAATGTTGTACCTACCAACCAGTGCATATGGAGGTTCATGTAGCACTTGGGTAAACTATCTCAAGCAGCTTTCTCCATATTTATCCTCTATTTGTGCTACTTGCATTCTATCTGATGAGATCATTTCTTACCTTGTCGAATCTTACATGACCACTCATCAATTTTAACATCTGAATTTCTACTACCTACATTGTATAGGATATGTTAGACCATAAAGACTCAAAAAAATATAACATGTTGGTCTTGCATTTCATTTTATTACGTTTCTCCATATCGCATAACACTTTTGTGGCACTCCTAAATTTCAAACATCATATCTTAATTCTATGTCATTTTCACCAATCATATCATTCTCCTGGAAGATTGAACCAAAAAATATGAGTTGTCCGCATTTAGGCACCACAAACCGTCTCACTTCTACTTATTCTAGAACTCACTCTTTGTGTTTATTCATAGTTCCAACTATTGGTTAACTACCTTGCTAGCTTCGCAATTAACATAATTAGGCAAAATATCGCTTTGCAACAAAAGTTAGATCAGATACAAACTTGTTCAGCACCCAGAAGAGAATAAAAGCATTATTCCCAGGAAAAATAACAAATCAATCTGAAGTAAAGAAAGTTGAGATCTCCAGCAACTAACCACAATAGACTAGTTCCTCCTATACTAATAACGCAGAAAAGCATTTTAACAAAGAAACTTAAGGAACCAGGTAGATGTATCAAATCTGAGCCCATTATCATCTGGCCGTACAAAACTTCCCCAACTCTAACTCTTGCTGGTTTCTTTGGAATGTGTGTCAGGACATAAGGGTGCTTCAAAGGAATTTTCTGATGCTTACCTTTGTTGCTCCTTAACCAGATTAAGAGCAAGCCTCTCAGCTGGTCCTACAGTCCCATCTCTCTGCACGGTAAAGATTGTCTGATCAAACTCCTCTGGAGCTCCTTCAGCAGGGGACATCTATTGGTTGAACACATGAAACAAGGGGTAAGTGGGATAGTATAAACTTAAAAAAAGGAAATCTAACTCCATGCAGCTTTTGTCAAAAGATAGCAAAATCTTCATACAAATCTTAGCTTGATGATCTCATACTCTACTAACTGGCAGCTATAATTTCACATTTCTTATGATGGGTAAATGCAAGATTTCATTAGGAATGGCACTAGGGATGGGCACAAACCCAATTAAACGAGCCCAAGAACAAAGATATAAGGAGCTCCTACCCATTACAAATATGCTATCATGAAACAAAATAATCCAATAAAAATTAAATAGCAATAAGATTTAAACCAAAATGACCCAAAGCACGTTAAACCCAACAGATTAACCCAGCATATCAGTTATCTGTGTTTTTTCAACAATTGTTATATCGGATTCAGATCACTAATCCAATCTCATTGATTTGATAAGAGCCCAGACAAAGTCCAACTTGGGACCTTAACTTTGCTCACAGTCCATTGATTTACAGGATCTATAAACACATTTTTTCTCTCCTTGTGGTTCTTCCAGTATAGAAACAGAAAGATCCAGAAAGTGTATGTGTGTGTGTGTGTGTGTGTGTGTGTGTAGATAGAGAGAGAGAGAGGAAACACCATACAGCCAAAGCATCATAATGGAGCCCATCATAAATCAGCATTACTCTTTCCTGATAGTTCTTTCCCTGTTTAACGTTCAGCCATATAAAGGTGGTTAGAAGACTTGGAATTGAAAATTACTCATGTAGAACACATCCTACTACTTAAATACTAACCTGCCCATACAGATCACAGCGTGTGGTTTGAATATCATAGGCTGCGATTTCTCGTCCATAGTAGTCAGTCAATATCGAAAGCTCTATGGCACCTTAAGAAAATAAGTGTTTCAAAGGTCAGAAACATCGATGAGAAAACACAATACAAATAACAAGAACTACAATGATTAGATATGAAAGGGATGTTCCTTAGCAGCAAGAAACTAGAGTTCATCCAGCTAAACATAATCGCAACTAGACAGACAACTAATTGCAAGATTTTATCACCCAGTTCTACTGTAAAATTATCTGTGGAGGGACCAAAAGGAGAGCATTGACTAGTGAACTTATTGTTTTACCCGAACAGGACTTCAGAGGTTGAGATAATGCAGGAACATGATAAGTTTAAAACAGATTTCAAGTATAGACATACCTCCCCATTTCTCTGGGTTAAGAATCCAATCACAGTACTCTTTGTTGGACTTCCCAAGAAAGGCATCAGAATATTTTGTCGGGTCACTTGCCACTGTTGCAGCTATAACCTTCAAATTTAAAATGTGCAAAGAGTCATGGATGAGGACTGATTAGCTTTACGTACAAGCAATACACCAGGCATCAAACCATATCAACCTATGATTAAGTCATTTTTCACTCATAGAATTAATAAACAGGAAATCAGAAGCTGATTGTTTTGACATCAAGTGATCTTCCTGAACGAATTTTCCCTGTGGCGAACAAATTATTTCAAAACTATTATAAACCCAGATTTCATGTCCTCTGTTGATGTCTAAAAATGTATACCCAACCCTCAGGAATGTCTTTTTTACTACATGACTCTTTTTCTTAGTATGTAATTTGGTTCCCTAGGCATGACATTGAAATTAAAAATGATCTTTGATCACCTCTCGAGATTGATAAGTAACAAAGATTCATAAGAAAAAATCATCTTCTTATTGATAAGTAAGTGATTTTGAAGGAAACATTGAAACCTGTCTTAGCTCAGGGGCTTTATTTCTGTCATGGTCCATCACATAACTGCATAAACAAAGGAAGAACGAGACATTGATTCAAATCCATCCCGTTTCCACTCCAACGGAGAATAAAAACGAGAAAATCAGCAGAAAGTAAAATGGAAATAAAGTTACCCAACAGCATTGAAGAGACAACTGTTATCAGAAGGAATAACCCTTCGAACTATAGCACCTTCCATCTAAAAACTATGCACCTACAGAAAAAAAAACAAAGAAAATGAATTGCTGAGTCTTTTACACAATAGGCTATTACGAACAATAATTAAGCAGAAAAAGCGGTTAAGGAAAACCTTTATCGAGATGAACAGCGTCTTGAGAAATGGAACCAAAATTTTTGGTGGAAAAAATCAGCTAAATTGCACGAAATATCTGTCAGATAACGAAAATAAATTCAAAATTCGTAAATGGATAAAGAAGGAAGACGATAGTTCCAGATCTATGTTTGCACTGACCGAAAAATAGGAAATTGCTCTTCTTCTTTTATTGGTTTACAGGAAACCGAGAATCGCTTTAACTTGACGACAGCTGAAAATGAGAAGACAAGCTAAGAATCTGAAGAAAACACCAATACTTTTTATTTTTTAAGTTTTTAATATCGTGGATAAGAGAAATAAATAAGTCATTTCCTCCGTAACTGTTTCATTTTTAAAATATAATAAGAAAATATATTTCTATAATTATATACTTAACTTTAAACTTTTTTTAAAATTTCAGCCAAGTCATTAGGGGTCAAATGGTTGTTAACTATGCCTATATCTCGCGGTGTCAATGGATATTTCAAAATCGACCGAATCGTACCAGACCGAATCGATTTTTAGGTTTCATTTAATAAAATCATAGGTTATTATATAAATTTATAACCATATCGATAATTAGGGTAGGTTTTTTATTTTATGAAGATAAACCGAAAAAATACTAAACCATACCGAAGAAATTTACATGGAGAATATATATTTATATATCAAGTTTAAAAATAATAAAAGCATTAAATTTTTTCTTGGGCGTTGGAATTATGAAAAGCAAACAAGTAATTAAACTCAAAATCCTAATTCTCAAACCTATTATACTACTCCTATTGAAATTAAATTATTTCCAACATAGTCACTAGCAAGACACAAGGTATTGTTGCAATTATGAGTATAAAATTGCAATGTATTGAATATGTTTCCTTTCGTATGATTTAAAATTGTATTTTCAAATATTTAATCTTCTATATACTTTATTCTTGACTTCTAGCTTGCTTAATATTTTTCCACTCATGTGATTTATATTTTTTTTTGTCTTTGCTTAGTTTCTTTTACGATGTTGTAGAATACTTGATGGATCTATACTCTGGTTATCTTTCATGTTTTATTAATTCATCACCCTTTAAATAGTAAAAATGTCTAGAGAGTTCTGTTTGTTAGGTGTTGTCCTGATTTATTTTACCATATTTGGTTTCCCTATCTATTGAAGGAACAGACAACATATTTACCAAAATTAAGTTTTCCTTTTTGTAAAAGAAAATTATAATTCTTCCTTGTTTAGCTAGTCCTTTTTATTGTAGGAAAAGGTTTGGACTTCTATAAATTGAGGATCCTTCCTTCTCATTCAGTAGCATCCACAATGTAGGCATATGCGGTTTGAGAGTCGTGTTTATGGGAGAACTTTACGGGACAAGCGTAGTGTGTCACTTGTGTTTGCCTTTTCATGAGGTTGTTCTGTCGATATTTTGTACTCTCTTTTTATTATAATGGAATGCTCATCTCCGCCCATGGACGTAGGTCAATTGATCGAACAACGTTAAATGTTTGTGTCTCTTTTGGTAAATTTCTCTTTTGTTGTATGATTTATTGTTGTTCAAGGTTTACTTTGCTAGCTCCTTATGACACCTGATTTTTCGGACATAACAAGTGGTATCAGAGAAAGGTTCAAAATAGGTTCATCTTGGCAGGTTTAGTTCTAGCTGAAACCTATTTGACGATAATCAAGATTTTTATTTGAGAAATTTGACCCGAGTGCTACTCACGTTGAGACAAACTTTGTGGTGGAGATTTGGAGACGCAACTTGTTGAAGATTATACGAAGAAGGTGAATCGAGTATGTTTTGTCAGAAAATTCAGACCAAAGGGAGAATTGTTAGGTGTTGTTCTGATTTTCTTACCATATTTGATTTTCCTATCTGTTGAAGAAAAGAACAATTTATTTACCATAATTGGGTTTTATGTTTTGTAAAAGGAAATTATAATTTTTCCATGTTTAGCTAGTCTTTTTTTCTTATAGGAAAATGTTTGGACTTCTATAAATTGAGGATTCTTCCGTCTCATTTAGTATCATCCACAATGTAGCCATATGCAGTTTGAGAGTCGTGTTTAGGAGAGAACTTTACGGGACAAGTGTAGTGTGTCACTTGTGTTTGCCTCTTCGTAAGGTTGTTCTCTCGATATTTTGTACTCTCTTTTTATTATAGTAGATTGCTCATATCCGCACGTGGAGGTAAGTCAATTGACCAAACTACGTTAATTGTTTGTGTCTCTTTTGGTTGATTTCTCTTTTGTTGTATGATTTATCGTTGTTCAAGGTTTGCTTTGCTAGCTCTGTATGACACCTGGTTTTTCGGTCCTGACACTGTTAAGTCTTATAAAAGTACGTATGTTATGGCATTGTTCTTCTACTAGTGACCTTTACACGGCATTTAAAAAAAAATACCAAATTAACCGCACTGTACCGATATTGAAGAGAAACCGACATGATTGATACGGTTTCTAAAAGTCTAATTTTGGTTATACATAATAGAATAAACAAAAAATTGGTATGATACATATTATGTAAAATAACCGACCGAACTGAACCATTGACACCCCTACCTATATCACTCATAAGGTCACTCAACTAGATTCTCCAAATTTTAAATTTTCAAATACCTATTTTACCCTCTAAATTATAAACATTTATCTTCTTTTTATTTTTTTTACCTTTTCAATATTATGATTTTCCTTTTTAATTTATATTATGGACACCTATATAATAAATAAATTTTATTTATAAATTAAAAAAATTATTTAAGCATATATATGCTGGAATAACAAAATAATGAGCATAGTAAAAAAATAATTAGAATAATTTATTCATAATAATTGTAGTATTAGCAACAAAAATTAAAAATATTTATTTACACAATTGGGAATGAAAAAAGAATAAATGTTGTAAAATATAAATCTCATGCACGTAGTATAAAAATAATTATTTAAATAAAGGTTTCTTTATAATATATATTATATCTGGTTGAAAATTATGCTCAATTATATTATTATTCCGTCATTATATGAGTTGAAAACTAATTTTTTATTTTTTGTTTTGTAAATAAAATATATTCTCTATAGGTAAGTCCACAATGTAGATTAAAAAGAGAAAAAACTTAGTATACTATTTAAAAAGTTTAAAAAATTGATAATTTAGAGGGAACAATAGGTATTTGACAATCAAAATTTGGAAAATCTAATTGAGTGACCTTCTGAGATCTATATGCATAGTTAAGTGACTTTGTTGTTACAAACGAAAGAAGACTAACTTTTGCAAATAATTTGAGATAGTTGAGTGACCATTTGAGTAATGAACTCAATGGTTGAGTGCATATTTGCAAACTTATATTTAGTTTTATGATTCTATTTTTTTTCCTTATATATATGAGAGATTTACAAATAGGAGATTTATGGTTTACATATAAGAGATCTAAAAAAGATATTTTTTTTAATTTCAACATAAATTTTTTTAGAAGGAAATGGTTCAATATAATGCCTGCAAGATTTGTTATATTTTATTTTTAGATCTTTTATATATAAAATAAATTTGACATAACCATAAGAGGGAGGGGAGTAGTGTTTGTTTTGCTATTATAATCCCTGGTTAACTATAAAAATGAAATACAAATATTTTGTAAAAAAAAATAAAAATACCTGATCCCTGTAACGTTAAGGTGGTCCAGAAAGGAATAACGGTAAAAAAAAAAAAGGTGGTAATTGGGGAAATGGCGCGGCCGGGTCCAATGCATTGGATTCTATAAATCTCTGTTTATTTTAATATTAATATCTCTGACTATTAAAAGATGTTCTATCCTATCAGTCTGTGCAGATATAATATTCACATGTAGCTTTGGAAAAGGATGTTCTCTAGACTATTATTAGTAGAAAATAACCTTTTTACTCACATCTTAATCTGTAAAAAGAATGCTCGTTCGGCTTTAAATAAGGTCTCTTTTATTTGTCAACTCGTCTAACTTGAGATTTGAGGATTGAGGTGGAATCATTAGATTTTTATTGTTGAATCAGTAATTGAAAGAGACCAAACGTTGCCCCCCTGGGTCAATTTGAGTCATTGTGTTTTAGAAAAGTGCAAAACTTTCCCCATTTTTTCTCCTTGGCACTACCTGTCACATTTGATACCTCCAAAAACAAACAGTTCAGATGATTTTTCAATTTTCCAGGATTCTGTCAATGACTTTATTTTCCTTCTTAATCTTTTTGATCAGTTTTCAGCAATCAACTTTAATAAATGAAGGCAAAGAAAGAAGGACAATTATTTCAGGGAATTCAATTATGCAAAGTTCTTCTTTCCTCGTACTGAAACTTCTGTGGACGATGTATAATTGGCCACCAAACAATACATTATAAAGACATAATCAGTGGCTAATAATGCACCTTCCAAATTACAAGATAACAACTACATAGCTCCAATAAAACAATTCTGATTGATGCAAAGACGGTGCATCGGCAAGAAGTTTCAGTAAGCATAAAATGAGGAGATACTAGTCTCAGGAGAATGTGGACTTAGGTTTTAGTTTCTAGATCTTCTGCTTCAAGACATGGCGCAACTGGACCTTCTGGCTCTCCATTCTTGCCTCCAACAGCTTTGATTTTAAACTGTGCTTGTGAGAATTCCGCGGCCATTCAATGCACCCTTTCATCCCTCGTGTTATTTGTGGATTGGTTGAGTCGGGTGAGCTCCATTGTCCAGCAAGGTCTGAGGGACTAAATCCACTTTTACTTGAACCATGATCTGGAGAAAGAACGGCGCAATTTGATAGCCTCCCATTTGATAGTCTCCCATTCATTCCTTCTACTGATATCTTCTTGTAATTGTCTCCATTCGATTTCCAAAGCCTAGATATAGATGACACCTTCTTAAGCTGCCGACCTGGCCCTGAACATACTTCAATTATCTCTGTAATTGGTGTACCATCACCTCTTGAGATATTGCTATACTTCCTGTTGGTAGAAGAGATGCTTCCTTCAGGAGAATAACTAGAGCCTTGTTCATCGAGATGGCTCACTGTTTCCCATTCACTTCCCTCTTCCTCTAAATCATCGCTTTGATTGACATACGCGTGAGAATGGCTGTGGAAGTTGTCTTTATTGTATACACCACCATCAGGACTGTATGCAGGACACGACTCAATCTCCCTGTCATTATTTTCAATAAAATTAACATCCTCAAACACAGAGAAAATATCATCTGGGTTTGGAGGTTCATAAGTGAATTCCGTGATATCACGAATATCCACTGAAGCAGCTGCCTGTTGAAGCTGCTCAGCTCTTTTGATCACTTCCTCGTCGGGGTTCATACCTCTAGAACTTAGAAAAGACTCTAGCTCTGCAATTAGTCTATTCATCTGGGAATACTTCTCTTCTAGTGTCACCTTAGCATCAACTAGCTTCATCTGAACCCGTTCCTCACGCCAAACCTCAGCCATCTGCAACATCTTTCTTTCTTCATCTACTTCCTCTCTTAGTGTCTGAGATTCTCTCTTCAATGCCTCGACTTCAGCCTTGTCTTCTCCAATTTCCTTGGCTAATTCTTCACACACTTCCTCTATCAACTCTCTACCCTTCCTTTCTTTTTCGTAATCTTGCAAGTAGCGCTTTGCTGATAACTTGGCATCAGCCAACTCATTAACTAACTTGGAGTTAACTATTTCCAGCCTCTGTCGGTTTTTCCTTTCTCTGGACAAGTCAGCTTTCATATCATCTATAATTGCACGAACTTTCTCGTGTTCTCGGCTTCGCCATGCTGTCTTCTCTTCGCTAAGTTTTCTCAGAAACTGCTCGAGTTTCTTTTTTGATGACCGCCGCTCCATCTCAAGCTGATAAATTCGGGAGCGAGCCTGCTCTAATTCACCCTCAAGCTTAGAAATCATTGCAGCATTCTTCGACTGTTTATCAGGAACCTTGTGATGGCCATAAATCTCCTTTATTTCCTCAGCTATTTGCCAGCCAACTGGATCCCACTTTGTTGCCCCTTCCATAGCTGAGTTTGAATATTGAAATGACGGTTCTAGCTACAGAATATAGTGGTAACCCTTTTGTTAGACGAGCAAGTATGGAAACAATGAGACAGCAATGGTGCAATAGTACCATTACTAAACTGAATACCAAGTGTCTTTAATACTCAAGAAGAAAAACATTCATTAACTTCCGATAACTCTAGGATTTCCCTAATACAAGGGAAGTCGCTTTTCCTGCGCCTATTACATTGTTTAGGACTATTAAGCCAACTTTAGGACTTACATAAAAGAGCTTAGATAGTTAAGAAAACATTGAGAAAGCACCTACATACCTTGTGAAAAAGACCATTTCTTGGACCAGAGACAGATCGAGGACTCTGCACTATGTCATTAATGTGAGAATCATTCTCTTCACTGTGATGATGATGGCCGTAGAAGGGCACATCAACATGACCAGCCTGCAGGAAGGAAACGAAAAATAAAGTTGAGAAAAGTTGCTTAACTTAGGATCTAGAATAATACCACACGAGTGGAAGTTACCATTTGCTCTAAGGTCAGAAATGTACCGATTTGGAGACGGTTATGGTCCTAAATCACAGGGACTAACAAAATTTAACTACCAACATAAGAAAATGAAAAAGTCAATGTTAGCAGAAGGGAAGCTGCTCAAAATTATACCAAAGGGGCCAGAAAATAATCTCAACTGGGAAGATTAAAATAGATTATAGAGATGATACTTAAACTTCAATCCTACAGTTTCTAATCATACATTCATAATTGCTTTGCCAATTTCTTTTTTAAGGAAATGCCAAAGTCAATGTAAGTAAAGCAAGTAAGTAAACCAAGTAATCTCAAACTAGTTGAGGTCGACTATATGAATCTTCAATATAATATCTATTCCGCTCTATTAAAAAAGGATTAGAATCATTTAGATTCCAAATACAATTAACATTTAACATATAAATGACCAAAACTAGAGAGGAAAAAGAGAACCCTAAAGCTGCATTCTTTAATCTTTCTTCAATGAACTACCTGAAATGCTGACTTTTGAGGTGGGATATTGGGAACTTCCGGCAATTGCAGCCTCCATAATCCAGCAGCTAACTTCCTAGCAGAAACCAAGGTTTTAACTTTCCGGCCAGATTTCCGACCAAGCTCCACTGTGGACTTGTCGGCTTCCCAGGTACAAGCAGCATTATCATTTACATCCTCGTTATATTTCCAACGTAGTAAAGGGGTCTCGGGCCTGCTCTTTTTCCCACCTGCAATATCTCTCTTTAACCTCACTCCGGTGCCGGAGTTCTTGGCTTTCCGGCGAGGCGGTTTACGAGAGCAAAAGGGTTTTTGTAAAAGATCTGAATCAGGTAAAGGGTTCACTAGTTTGGATGATGTAATTGCTGGAAGCTCAGCTTTGTTAGCAGTGACCTTCATCTTTGATGCACAGATTTAGCCATTACTCAGCTCTTTTGGTTTATTGCCTTTCCTGGGAGTTAGTGACATAGACGGGTAGAGCATGAGAGCTGAGGGGGGTACGTGACTGGTAGTACTGGGGGGCCCGGGTGAGGTTTGAGGAGGGGGGTGGGTGTTCTGCGATCTCTTTTCGTTTTGAGGCGAAGGAAGAGAGAAAAGCAGAGTACAGTATGTGTGTGTGTATACATATAAGTAGATACTCACATTAAAGTCGCCGTTAGTCTAAAATTTGTGCAACCTAAGATCCATTCAAGAAAAAGTACTCCTTATTAGAGTATTTTCATTTTCTAATTTCCAAATTTACGACTTCTAATTAAATACAGAAAACTCATATTTATCCCAGTATAATATTTAGTGTTCATTAATAAATCTTGGGTTGCCATAAAACGCACAGGGAAAGGTCAACTTATATTACAGGGTTGTAGGGAGTAGTTTTGGCCAAAAACGGCGTCGGTTGGTTCTTAACTGGAAGGAGGCGGTTAAAAAATGAGTAGTTAAATAGGAGTGCCAGGCTGCCGTTAGGCATGGTCCCACGCCCCTCTCCAGCGGGAGCGCGTAATGACTTTGCCGCTGCAATTGTCTTTTGAAACAATTACAAGAAAATATATATGATTTCACACCAACAAAAAATAGTTCATATTTTTAAGTTTTACTCGACCTAGTTTATATTGTACATATTTTGAAAGCATTAACAAATTCAAAATTTATGTTCTTACAATCATTACTTCTAAAGTTATGGAGTTAAATATGTGTTCTCGCAACCATTACTTTCACTCTCTTGTTCTCACATCTTCTACATATGGTTCAAGGGACGTATATTTTCTGTTCCCCCTCCCCCGTGTCACCTAGTTGCAACGTAAGAAAATTGAATAGTAGAAGTCCACCATTGAAAGCTATTCAAAGTTTCGCTTTCGAAAATATGTTTTTTTGAGTTTGTTAGTTGTTTGGATGGGGTGTTGTTCCAATTGATTGAAAATACTAAAAAGGAGTTCAAAATTTAAATTTGATGTGATTTGGAGTAGGTTTGAGCAAGATTTGATTTCAGTTTTTGTATAATTATGTATAATCTTGTATAATAGTGTATATGAGTGTATAAACACATCTTATACCCTATTATACACTTTTATACACCTTTATACCAGCGTCTGTAGACGAACTTCTTTCACGATTTTCAGTTACAATTCTTGTTCAAAACCAGTCCAAATCTCCATTAAATGACTTCAAATTTTATATACAACCTACTTATAATATTTCTAACAAGTCTAAATAACACTCACTCCAAATTTCTCACAAAATAAAATTCGAAATTTAAATTCACATATTTAAGTTTGTTAAAAATCTAATTTTTACACCCCAAATGGATTTGGTTTGTTGAACTAATATTTGAGTTACAATTACTGATTCGAAAATTAACTTAAAAGCTTGAGCAGTCTTTTTTAAAAGTTAAATAGTAATTTCGAGAACATATTGGAGTTGGATGTTGAATCTTAGCCTATTATTTGTGGGCTAGTTGGTTGTAAATTGAAATGTGGGCTATAAAATTGAAAAGTATAGAGCCCAGTTGTTCTTATGTGAAACTTTCCCTTTTCTTTTCCTATTTTATTAAGTTGAAGTGTTAATGACATTCTCACTCGGTTTAGCAATTTTAGCTTAATGAACCTTGCAGTATTTTAGCCCAATTACAAATTTATAAGCATGTAGCCAAATAGCAATAAGCTCAGTTGATTCTCTAGACCTTCCGGTGAGAAATATTTGTGAGTTTCTATTCTTCTTTTTTCTCAAGTTTATACATACCTATCCAAGCTGCAAAAACGCAAAAAACGGACAAGAAAAACCTAAAATCTAATCTTCTTCAATGCTAACCCTATTAAAATCCGAATATGAGTTTGTGAGAAATTTGGAGTGGGCTATTGTTTGAATTTATTAGAAATAATTCAAGTATGTTGTATACAAAGTTTGAAGGTCATTTGATGAAAATGTGGGCTAGTTTGAACAAGCATTGCAAGTGAAAAAATCGTACAAGAAATTCGTCAGAGATGTTTATACGCTTTTAGGAAATTTCATACAATTTTGGCGGTATGTGGGTAGAACAGGCGTGGAGTGGCTGAAAGGGCTGTTTAATGTTATTTTTAGTACAAAGAGGATGCCAGATGAGTGAGGTGGATTACGATGATTCCCTTATACAATAACAAAGGTGATATCCATAATTAACAACTATATAGGTAATCAAGTTACTAAGTCATACCATGAAAGTTTGGGAGAGGATGGTAGAAGGGAGGGGGAGAAGGGCGGTGTCTATATCAGACAACCCGTTCAGGTTCATGCGGGGTCGTTCTACTACGGAGCTATCTACCTTATAAGGAGGTTGGTGGAACAGTACAGGGATAAGAAGAGGATTTGCACTTGGTGTTTATTGACCTAGAGAAAGCGTATGACAAGACCCATAGAGAGGTTCTTTGGAGATGCCTTGAGGTGAAATGTGTGTCGGTAACTTACATTAGAGTGATAACGGACATGTATGATAGAGCTAAGGCTCATGTTAGGACTGTGGAAGGTGAATCAGAGTATTTTTCGGTTGTTATGGTGTTAAATCAAGGATTTGCGCTCAACCCGTTCTTATTCGCCCTAGCGATGGACGCTCTAACACACCATACTCAAATGGAGGTGCCATGTTGTATGTTGTTTGCTGATGATATAATTCTTATATATGGGATGTGAGGCGACGTTAACGAGAAGTAGGAGGTTTGGAGATAGGTCCTTGTGTTTAAAGGTATCAAATTGAGTAGGACTAAGACAGAATACCTGGAGTGCAAATTAAGTGACGTGACGGGGGAAGCGGACGTGGACGCAAGGCTTGACTCACAAATCATCCCCAAGAAAGGAAGTTTCAAATACCTAGGGTCAATTATCCCGGGGGATGGTGAGATCGACAAGGATGTCACGCACCGTGTAGGGGTGGAGTGGATGAAATGGAGATAAGCATCTGGATTTATGTGTGACAAGAATGTGCCACCAAAACTTAAACGTAAGTTATATAGAGCGGTGGTTAGACCGTTCATGTTGTATGGGGATGAGTGTTGGTCAGTCAAGAAGTCACATATCCAAAAGTTGGAAGTAGCAGAAATGAGCATGTTGAAATGGATGTGCGAACACACTAAGCTGAATAGGAATAGGAATAGGAATAAGAATAGGAATAGGAATTAGGATATTTGGGAGAAGGTGGACGTGTCTCTCATGGACAACAAGATGAGGGAAGCGAGGCTCAAATATTTTGGGCACGTGCAAAAGAGAAGCCTAGATGCCCCAGCTAGGAGGTGTGAGCAGTTGGCTTCGGCAGGCATGAGAAGAGGTAGAGGACGGCCTAAGAAGTATTGGGTCGATGTCATCAGGTAGAACATGGCACGACTTCAAATCTCCGAGGATATGAATCTTGATAGAAAGGTGTGGAGGTCGAGCACTAGGGTTGAATGATAGGGGGTAATCGAGTCTACTTTATACCGGGGTGGAGCTATTCTGATAGTGTTTTGTCTTGAACTGCTAGTGATGTATGTTGAGTTCACTATTTTCCCGTTTTCATAATATTGTGTAATTAGTAACTGCTTTTGTTATTGCCTTTCTACCTATTTTTCTGTCTCTTACAATGTTGATATCATCTTTCTGGTGTTGCTGCTGGTAAGGATCTATTGTCTCTTTTTGGTCTTTCGAGCTGAGGGTCTCCCGAAAATAGCCTCTACTTTTTCGGCGTAGGGGTAAGGTCCGCATACACTCTACCCTCCCCTGACCCACTTGTAGAATTTTACTGAATTGTTGTTGTTGTTGTTTCTATAGGCTTATACACTTTTATACAATGTTATACACTCTTATACAAAGAGGTACATTATGTGTTACTGTATAAAAGTGTATAAAGATATATAAGCACAATAGTGAAAATATTCGTGATACACTATGGATATAGGTGTATAGGAAGAAAAGAAGAAGAAAATATAAGAAATTCACCAAATACCTGTAAATAATATATTAACCTTGTATGCAATAATGTATAAGAGGTGTTTATACACTGTTATGCATTATTTATGCAATACTATACATTATTATACAAATGAATCCTATCAATGGAGCTTCATTTCTTCTTCTTCTTTTTCCTCGAGTATCTTCTGAAATTTAACTCAAATCTAGCTTAAATCTACTCTAAATCACTTCAAATGTAAGTTTTGAACTCCTCATGATGATCCCACTCAATTGGGACAATACTAAATCCAAAAAACTAACAAATCAGAAAATCCAATTTTTGAAATCGAAGCTTCGAACAACCTTTAATGGTGACTTTTATTTTTCAAGTTTTTAATCAACCATTGGGATTAATTATATTTGAAACGAGGATAAGACTGAGACAATGCCAATACCTTATTTCTAGGTTGATGATCCAACAACCTACCAAGTGAACCTCTTTAGTGTTGTGATCTTCATATAACTCCAAAAAGCTAATTCTTTTACATGTTATTTTTTCTTTTTCATCCAAATAGTGGCTATTAGCTTTGAATCTGGAAGGAGAATAACAATGGAAATTTTAGGATGCAAAGTCAATACACGGGGAGAAGATGAACAAAGAAAAAGAAAGAAGACAACTAAAAGGGGTGGGCTAAGGGGTGAAAAGTTGGGCAAGTGCATATATAGCCATTCTCATGGATTATATTTAGAGATTAGCTAGTATTTTTTTGTCCCAAAATTTTAAACTAAAAATATTAACTTCATGACAATTCAGGAAATTTCTCCTGAAAATTTAACTGAAAAACTGAAATTCAGAATGCACTGGCTAATTCCTAATACCATCCCTTTGAGTGGCTATCTGGTGCCATTTTATGTAATTTTCAGGTTATATATACAATCTGGGCCATATCAGGTGTAAGGCCCTGTTAAAATTTCCTCATGATTTAAGATTTTTAAAGTAAGCCAACAGTTGGGAATAACGCATTTGAGTATTAAAGTAGACCTATGGGATAGAACCATATTATTTTGACTTGAAAATATACATGGAGAGTGTTTTAGAATATATTAAGGAGGTTTGTAAGTGGGAAGAAGTTGTTTGGAACGAGTTGAAAATGTTAAAAGGAATAGATGTCCAAATTTGCACAACACTTGACTTTGAATGGGTATAACTCTCATAATATAAATATATTTTCAATGAATATTCCTCATGAGTGTATCCCTTTGAGTCTAGTTTCTAACGCATCAAGGCGTTCTTCATTTGGACATTCCTACTAAAAGTTATGATCAAATTACCAAAGTTAGATCACCCAGTTATTTTGGCAGATAGTGACGCAAGGCTCACTTTGTCAGACCCGGTGCGGAACTTGTCTTTGCTTGCATGCCGTGGACAGCAAAATGAGGCTCACTTTGCCAGACCGGGCGCGCTCCAACTTAAGGTCTTTTTAAGTCATTTCGGGGGCTCATTTTCCCTATTTCATTTAGACGAATTTTAGAGCTCTTCTCCACTCTCTCAAGACCACCAACTCCCCTCTTATTCAAGGTAAGAAATCCATATAATCTTGGTGTGAAATTCCATCATTTCTACACTAGTATTGATGAAATCTACACATAAAATGTTTAGATCTTCAAGAAATTTCTTCAAGAACTCAAATGAGGGTTTTGCAAAATTTCTTCTAAAAGTTAATCCTACACCCTTAGACTTGAATGTATGGATATATTATGGGAATATGAGTATGAATTAAGCATGAAACTTATGGTATGGTGATTGGAAGCTATAACTTCCCAATTTGAATATATAACCATTGTAGAGATTGAAAGGTGATTATGTGAAGGAGATTTGTTGGTTGGGTGCGGATGGATGGTCATGTATGTGATGTTGGAAGTTATGAATTGTTTAAGAATGATGGTAGAATAAATTGTTGGTAAATAGTAGTAGTTGGATGAACCAATTCTATGGTTAAGCGGTGTAGAGATTCATGCCTACTAGATGTTTGATAAAATGCCTAAACGACCTAAATTGTGGAATTTGTTACTAATATTGGTCCCATTGGATGTTGTTATTGTATATTGAAGTTTCTTATTGTAATGGATCGTTGTAGTATCATTAAGGGACAAATTTGAGTTATGTTGGCTAAACTACTCTTTTAGAAATGAATTACATGATGTTCTCAAGTTCCTAATTCTTATGTTCCGAGTTATTCCTTATAAACTTGACTATTCCGAATAGCCTTATGTCGAAAGATATATGTTCAAAGTATGGGTTGAGTACTAAAATGTTATGGCTTTGAGTCGTGTTTCAAATGAAAGTTAGTATGCCAAATTGTGTGAGAAAAACTCGATATGCTTAAGACTCTTAATTTATCATATGTGTACCTAAAGTCTTAATTGGAAATGTCTTGTCGTTAATAATCTATAAAGATGCTTGAAAATGAGATAAGTTAATTGGGGATATGGAGTGTGGCCAACGTGCCAAGAATGAAAGTTATACTTGTGGCGAGTGGTTCCAATGAAATGAGATGATGTGAAAAAGATTAAGAGTTTCGATTGAGCGCAGGTCACGCTCCCCGAGGTCGGGGCGTGACACGGGGAAAAGACGAACGAAGAAAAGAAAAAAGACAATTAAAAGCGGTGGGCTAACGGGTGAAAAGTTTGGGGCAAGTGCACAAATAGCAATTCTCATGGATGATATTGAAAGATTAGCCAGTATTTTTTTGTCCCGAAAATTTTAACTAAAAATCTTAACTTCATGACAATTCAAAAGATTTATCTCCTGAAATTTTAACAGAAAAGTTGAAATTCAGAGCGCACTGGCTAATTCCTAATACCGGCCCTTTGAGTGGCTAGCTAGTGTCATTTTACGTAATTTTCAGGTTATATATACAATCCGGGCGTTATCGGGTAAAGGTTTTGAACGTGAACTATTTTCTGATAGGTAATTGGGCTAAGTGATAATGCATGTAATTCTCCCTAGCTTAACTAACTTCAAACAAAAGTTACGTAGCTAATATTATTAGCCGGTGTATATAAGCGTAGTCTCGTAAGCATGGTGGACCTAGTTAGGTAATAACTGATCATTGTGATCGCTCTGATCAAATTTTAGATATGTATAACAGAAAGGAAGTTTTACTTCCTATAGCAAAGGTTGATACCTTATTTATTATAAATAATACCCTTTTAAAAATTATCTCCTATAACTATCTTTTAATTTTTATAGCAAAATATCTATTTATGGTCACTTCCTACCTTTAAGCCGTTAAATACGCTGTGTATTATTTTTCTCTCTTCCCTCTCTCCTCCTTTCTCTTTCCTCTTTCTTCTCCTTTTCCCCTGATTTTTCCCTCCCCTGCTTTTAGAAACCCTAGCAGGGGCTGTGTTCCGCCAACGACAGATCCGGTCGGTGACCACTTCCCCCCTTCCTTATTGTGTCACACCTAACCCCCTCCTCTGGCCGGCGATTTCTTTAACACAGTAAATTTTTCTTAGATTTTGCATTGATTGTTCATGTTTGCCTTGTGAGATCTGTAGAAGTTCTGTCTCTACTTTCTGTTTGATCCTTTAAATTGGTGCTTCTGCAACAATTGTCTCCATTTAACCGGCAGCGACGCCCCACATGGCGGCGGCCTGGATATCAGTGGATTGGGGACGGAGTTTCGGACTGAGGAGCTTGAAGAGTCTGTTACCTTTTTTTCATTGTATTTCAATGTATCTCGCTGTATTCCATGTATTTTATTGTATTCGCTGTCTTTTTTTCAATGTATTTCAATGTATCTCGATGTATTCCATGTATTTCATTGTATTCACTGTCTCGCTTATTCCATGAATGTATTCATATGTTTTTTTAATTAATATAATTTATGTATTCAGATATATATATATATATTCAAATGTATCTGCAGTATGTATTCATATGTTTTTGCACTATAGATAACCTGCTATACTTCATGTATTCAATGTACGTTTATGTATTTAACTATATTCAATGCAATTATATAATTTCAGTATATAAATCTATTTGTAGAGATACCACTAGAAAATATTTTAATAAAGATACTACTAAAAAAGAAAGGATTGATTGAATCTCAGATTGCTAAGTTTTGGGAGTGTTTTTCAATTGAGAATCTTTTCTATAACTAAAACTACAAATTTTGTGTGTTATAATTGAGTTTGTTGAGTTATATTAGAAGTCTATCGCGTTAATTGATTTATTTACCATTTTTAAACAACTGAAGACCTTTTTTTTTTTGTAAATTCTGTTACTATATTCACGAATATAACTCGTGAATACAGTCGAATACATTCTCTGCTTAGCTGGACTCCCCTGTTTTTCGCTGAGTTTTGCTACTGTATTCATGAATACAGTAACAAAAATACATCGAATACAGTCTATAACAATTGAAAATATAGTTATAGAAAGTAATTTAATAAATAGTAGTTATAGTAAGCTAAAGATCACTAAAACATAGTGATTTCTGAAAATTTCTCTAACATGAACTAGGAAAGGATGGCCCATGTAGCATGGGCCCAATAATACTTTTTTGGTTTTACCCAATAATACAATTCTTAGGTTGTGTTAATTAGTTTGTGTACCTTTTTTTTCTTAATTTATATGCATTGATAACATAGAAATTTTACTTAAAATATCACATTATTAAAATAGTCATGGATAGTTTATTAGACGATGCTACCTTTCGTTCAAAATAAAAGCTTCTAACTTTTTGACACGTGCATTAAGAGAATAATTTAATATCATTAATATAAGTGTTATTTAACTATGTTATCCTTTATATCTTCTTAAATTGCTCTTTATATATACTCATATTTTGTAGATCATTTAGTGGCTCAAGGGTAATTTGGGAAAATACTAATTAATGCCTTTTTGATTTTTCAAAGTGATAATTACTTTTGTCAAATTAATTTAGCTCAAATAAAACGTATTTTCGATCATAAGGAAGTCCACAAAAGCTACTAAATGTACTGGTAAGACACCAGTAATGCCTCAAGGTCATAACTTTACACCTTTTAAAGCTATTTAAATATTAATTTGGAAAATAACTTTACAGCAAGGTCATTACTTATTTTTCTTTTTCACGTTAAGTTGGACTCTATTTTGCTTTACTATTTTTTTTTTTATATAAGATTTTGAGAGTTGGGTATTGCTAAAGTTAGATTAATATTAATTTTTTTTCCGCCAATCACATTGCTCCATTTTAATTGAATTTACCAAAACGTCCTTGAGATGCCAAGCAGTCACGCTGTCCTCTTCTGTGCTTATTACCTCTTATTAATTGAAAAAATTTAAAGCTTTTAGTTGTGTTAGTTGTATCTGTCTTTGAACTGTATATTATTATTTGTTGTGTTATCTTTCTTCAAGTTTGTGCTCTTTTGGTAAAGTGATATTGTAACTCTCTTACTAGTTACTCCTAGTTTTTTTTTTTTTATAAATAAAGGGGAACATAACTCTTTAAGGGGTCGTTTGGTATTAGGTATAAGAAAGTATAGTGCTGGTATAAACATTTGATAGCATCTTAATATTTTGTTTGGTTAGCAAATTCGGTATAAATTATCCCGGAATTAAAATCAGTATCAGGATAACTTATACTTTGTAAATGATGGGGTAATTAGTGCTGGAATAACTTATACCTTCTTAGAAATTATGCAATTATCATTTTTAATACAACATACCAAACAATGGATAAAAAATAATATCGGAATAACTAATCTTACCATAACTTATTCCGACATAAGCCGTATTAAAACCAAACGACCCATAAATTGACTATTTGTGTATGGTCCCTAAATAGACAGAGGCGGATCAAGGATTTACAGTTTATGAGTTCCTATTGTAATCTCAAATTAATATATAATAATAACTGGGTTCACAGTTATATATTTATAGATATTTAATAAATCTTTTAATAAAAATATAAAATCTCCATAAAAATTACTGAGTTTCCGAAAACCCAATAACTATACTCTACGTCTGCCACGGTAAATAGATGTCTTGCAGCAGCTAAAAAGGGAGATTATTAATTAATGGGTTAGGAGTCTAATAATAGAAGGGTGAGGGCATGAAGGCCGGCGAATGTGGATGCGTAGTACACTTCCTAAGATTGGTTGCATTATTTAGTTCCAGGGGAAAAGGTATCCGAGGAAATTAACACGTGCACCCTATTTTGGCTTCATGCGTCACCACTTGCGTTGCGTGTTCCCTCTTGGGGTGCTCTACCACTCCTACATATAGGAAAAAAGGATTTAATTACTCACTCGTATTAAAGAGGTCACTAAGTTTTGTACTCTTGTCATCTTGATTATTTTTATGATAAAAATATTATTGTTCGTTAGTCACTCTGATGTAGTTATACAGAAAATAAATTATTAAGATATTATAGTTTGAAGTATTCAAGGATGTGACTTAACTGTCAATAAAGGTAAAAAAGACTTCAAATTTCAACAGAGACCAAAAGAAAAAAGGGTCAGTCCGTAGATGATTTTTTCTTGTGTATCAAAGTATAAGTGGACAAAGCTAGAGTAATGTAACATCCTGATCAATTGGTCACATGCATACAAATTAGTCTGAACACTACATTTACAACAAGAAAATATCACAATTTGAATTGCACCATAATAAGTTAGGAAATCCAAGTTTAAACACACTGGTGCACAGTTATAATTCTCGACTCTTTTTTGAACTACATGAAATATATAGGTAGAAATCAAAAATTGCGAATTTGGTCAAATTCTGAGCCAGTCGTGATCATGTGGGGAAAGAAACTAAAGACTTGGATATAAGTACTCTCCACTTCTTTATGCATAATACATTAGATCCTACAAAAGGAATATGCCCTTTACAATGCTGAGAATTTGGTCAAATTTTGTTAGATGCGAAGAAGAGCTTTGTGTACAAAAAAAGTTAGTGGGAGCACAATCGTATATGTTAATGATTGTCACACTTCTTTTTTCCACTACTCCCAGATTAATGAAGAGTAGAGAGAGAGTTTTTTCAATTAAAGTGACATTATTCGATTTTGGGATTTTATTATTATTTTTAGAGTCGCTACCCGAATTTTTAACGATGCTCCGGGACATCGTTTTGTTTTAGAATCCCAAAACGAGGAAACTTCGACTCTGTTTTGATTTGTCTGCGATCAGAAATCCGGGTAAGGAATTCTGTTAACCCGGGAGAAGGTGTTAGACACTCCCGAATTCCGTGGTTCTAGCACGGTCGCTTAACTATTAATATTTGGCCTAAATTGTCTGATTATTTATATATTTTAGCCTATTATGCATTTAGCCGTTTTAATTCTCAACCGCTTTTAATATTTACGGATTTATCTTGAAACAAGTCACGATGGAGTGCACTTGTTTGTCTTTTGGACACATTATAACTACGCCACATGAAATGCACCCGTAATTACAACATGTGATTTTTATTATAATTTGAAGTTGAAGACGGGGACATGAGTTGTCGCACCCGAGTGTAGATTAAGTAGTCAAGACTATGATCGTGACAGTTTTATAATGCCTATTTGAGGCGATGTTTGAGTATTCTTTATGTTTTCTATTTGAATGAGAATTTTAGTTTTAAGATCAATTAGGGCGTTTATGGATTTATCTTAGACAAGTCACGATGGCGTGCACTTGTTGTTTTTGAGCACACGACAAACACGTCACATGAAATGCACCCGTGGTTGCTATGTAC
>ML423407.1:0-29529 GCA_005239525.1 Nicotiana knightiana | reverse complement strand
CCCAATTGTGACTAGTTTGTAGGAAGGCCACTAGTTTAGGAAATTCAGTTAAGTCTTAAGGGTCTTTACTTTCTAGTTTGGTGAATAATAAGAAGCATAGCAGTCAAAAATAAATATTTATTCATGCATACGCTTATAAGCATACAAACACCTTATTTACTGTTTTCGGCCTTGAATTGGTAAGCTAGAACTATCTATTGTTCTTTGTGAAAACTTTGTAATCTTGAATGAATAGCATGGCATAAACAGATTTTATCAATTCACACTTTGCAGTTTTTCTCCATTTTTAGACATCCTAAACACAGATCTAAAATCGGGATTTGTATGTATTTTTAAGGTACCAATATTCATACATCTATCTAANCAGCCTAAACACAGATCTAAAATCGGGATTTATATGTATTTTTAAGGTACAAATATTCATACATCTATCTAGAAAAAATTTAAAGGATGTGAGATAAGTTAAAAATATTTTGGATCACCAATTTCTATTCATATTGAAAGTTACAGAATCTGAAATAACATGATTCCAAAATTCTAGCAGATGTTTACAGGGAGATTTTCATATAGACTAATTCAGATATAAATTCATACTTTTAATTAAACGTCTACTCTCATCATACTACTTCTTAAAGCAGATAACTCTAATCCTTGGTCCCGTCTACTCCCTCATGGCCCAATAGCCTAAGGGGTTAAACTTGATTAAAGCCTTAACGAGTTGTTTCATCAAGCTGGCCTAATTCTGGATTTAGCAAGAAAAGTAAGGACCCTGAAATAATATTGTACAGTATCCAGTCCATATTTAAAACTAAAAATACAAAAAAAATTATATTATTACATTATCATTTCACTATGAAATATAATTTCCTAAAAGGAAAACAATAAGTAACAAAGTAAAGAGAGAACAACACTGCTCCTGCGCAAGCCGGCCTTCAGAGGCTTTGAAATCTATATTTTTTGTCTATTTTCTTAATCACCAGACGACTAACTTAACAAACACATGCTAGGCATGTTGTAAGGCAACATGACCATTATTGGGTCAAGTTTAATCCCAATCATGCAATAGTGTCAATTCTAAAGGACAAAACCTACTTTGGTGCACTCTTCTTGGAATGAATCTGACCATAAAGAGGTCAGGTTCAGCTCAGAAGATGCAAACCCATCAACCTTTTAATCATTCCACAGGTTATTACCTAAATTCATACAATGATTTGACTACTCTTAGGCATTTCTTAAGGCATGAATTCGACCATTTATGGGTTCAGATTCCTGTCTTAATGCCTTTTGTAATAATAATCTAACTATTCTAACAAAAGGCATTAAGACATGAATTCGACCATTTATGGGTTCAGATTCCTGTCTTAATGCCTTTTGTAATAATAATCTAACTATTCTATAACTATTTATGCATGATCATAGTGACCATGAATGGGTCAGACTTTTAATCCAATAATGCCAACACAAAACTAAGTCTAGATCTCTATAGATACTTGCTATCTGAGTCCCTTTACTGATCAAAAGGACACAAATAAAAGCATTTTAACTACCAGTCCAAAATTGCTGCTAGGACAGTAATACCAATAGGTTTCTTAAGCATTTGCAGGATGAGTCGTACCATAAAGGGGTTTGACCCAACCTTGATGATGTTCTTGCATAATTTTTGACAGAATAGGTTCTTGCCTTTCATGGACTGAATCTGACCATGGAAATGGGTCAGATTTAACTCCATAAAGGTCCTATTCATCTCATAATTGTTCTGTGATTTTTGATTCTTTGGGCATTCTGGAGAAGGTGAATCTGACCATTTAAAGGGTTCAGATTTCCTACTCTCAAGCCACTGTTGGTACCCATTTTTGTACCCTTAATGGGTGACAAACTACTGTTTAAGCACCTAAGATGGGGTGAATTTGACCATTATAGAGGGTCAAATTCATCTACCCTAGTGCATATTTTATAACAATATTTAGATATTTAAACCTAAACCAGACCAGAATTTAAGCATCTTTATAGGATGAACTTAACCATTAGAGGTTAAGTTCATTACCCTTTGATGCTATTTTCCAACCCAAACATTGATTGCACAGTCNAGATTTTATTTTTAGTTAAATACTTAAGAAGCTACCTAAGTTAATTTCTAGATTGAAGAAGTTGGAATCATTTAAATGTGAGACCAAGTGAATCAATTATTCTGAAGCTTAGTTAACTCAAATGCCCAATTGAATGTAACTAGTTGTCTTAGATCAATTAAGTTGTTAGACCTAACTTAATTAGGGTGCTTAATCCCTATTGATTTAAAATTGGTTTAAGAAGTGATTAGGTGTTGGCTAATTACTAAGCCTTGGTTAAATGATTTGTTCTAGTTAATTAGTCCTAAACTGATTACCTTAGGCAGATCTTAGGACTTAATTAGTTGTTTAAGAGACCAGTAGACTAGGTTAATCTGTTATACAAATGATCATGGGGGAATTTTATTGTTAACTAAGTTAGTTTTGATAAGTCTAGGTTAAACCCTGACCAAACACTGTTTTAGAACTGAGTTTTTAGCCTAATTGGTTGATTAGTTCCAGGTCATTTAATTACTTTAGATTAATCAGGTTAATTTCTTAAACTTATTTTCCAATTATACCATTAGTTATCTTAGGTTCAAGGGTATACCTAATCAACTAATTAATAGTTAACTAACCAGACTACTAAATCGAAGGTGATTTGAGGTGAAATCCATTCAACAATAGACTCAAAGTCAGAAAACAGGTTAGGGGTTGAACATCCGAGCATGATGTACAAAGAAAAACTAAACATGGTCAAATAAATGATGCAAGCGCATGAAGCACATTTAAAACTCATGAATCATCAAAACCTGAACTATATCATTCCAATATCCAAGCAAGGTTAAATTAATCTAAGCATGCATGTGTGAACCGAGTCAAAACTAAGAACACATAAAAAAAAAAATATATTTTTGGGGCTTCGCATTAATCCAGTATGCACAGGTGAAAGAAAACAATCAAGACAGTGACACAGTCAGAAGTACGCAGTGACACAAAGAAGAAAGCAAGCTGATTAAGCTATGCTTATTCATGTTTTTTTTAAAAAGAATGAAAACACATAGAAAGGGGGGGGGGTACCCGTAGAAGAAAGGTTTGGCCGGAAAACGAATTAGCCGGACCTTGGCCGGCCTATGGCAACCTCAAAAAGTGACCCCTACTCACATGAATCGAAGGTTCTCGTCGAGAACCATCGACTCATGTGAGTTCGAGTCACAGAGCCGCTTGAGGTCATTTTCAGCATGTTCTAAGGTTTTTCCACTTCCAGATCTGAGATTAAAGAAACTTGAATAAGTTTTTGGTGAAATAGATGGTAGGATATGGTTGAGAAGGGGGAAGAGATGGTCTGGTGAAGGTTTGGGGTCGATTGGTGGAGGTCTGGTGGCCGGAAGGCGGTGGGATTCAGGGGCGGTTAGGGTTTAGGTTAGAGAGATGAAGGGGATGGGGGCGACTAGGGTTTTGGTGGGGGTTGGGATTCTGATCAAATGAGGGTATGGGGTGGGGTTTGGACATTTAAATATAGAAAGGGTGGTCAGTTCCCAGCCGTTGGATCAACGATAGATCAATGGCTGGGATTGGACTTGGCCTAAAACGGTGTCGTTTTGGTTAAGCTGGGGCAGGCCGGGTGTAAGGGGTTTGGGCTGGGTAGGTTGAGTGTATAGGGATTGGGCCTGGGTATTTCTTGGCCCAGGTCCGATTTTTGACTTCCTTGACTAATTAAACTAATTAATCTAATTAAGTTATAATCTAATTTAATCCAAAAAGTATAGTAACTAATTTAGACCTTACTTTTCATCTATTTACAGATTAATCAAGAATAAAACGACCAATTTTATATTCCTAATTAATCTATAATTTAATGAATAAAAATGATTAGTTTTAGTAATTAGTTATTAAAACTACATTACATTAAATAATCATCACTCGTCTATTATTCAGTTAATTATAACTTTATAATTCTTTGATAATAGTGATGCAATTTTGAACAAACTTAAAAAGATGAATTATGTATATGCTAAAAAAAAAAAATACAAATCTTTCACAATTAATCACTGAAAATCAATAACAATCTATGAAATTAATTTATTTATCGAATTTTGTAGGAGCATTTAGTAGGTGAAAAATCACACGCTCACAATGATATATGTATCAACATTGTATAGTATCAAGATTTGGCTATCTGAACAATTTTCAATGAAAGATTTGGGAGAAACAACTTATAAATTGGGAATAAAGATCTATAGACATAGATCTAGGAAGCTGCTTGGGCTTTCCCATTCCTTATACATTGATATCATCTCAAAGAGGTATAACATGGATAATTCCAAAAGAGGCTATTTACCGATAGGCACTGGAATTACACTCAGTAGGGAGAATTGTCATAAAACACCTGAAGAGAGAGAACACATGAGTAGGATCCATACGCTAGTGCAGTGGGAACTATCATGTATACCATGACATGTACACGTTCTGATATTGCTTATGCACTAGGAGTGGCTAGCCGATATCAGGCAAATCCTGGTGAGGAACATTGGAAGGCTGTAAAGACCATTCTTAAGTACTTAAGAAGGACTAAATTCCTCATTATGGAGATTCTGAGTTGAAACTTGAAGGTTATACTAATGCAAGCTTCTCTTCAGATAGAGATGATAGCAATTCTATTTCTGGTTATGTATTCACCCTAAATGGTGGTGCAGTGAGTTGAAAAAGTTCCAAACAAGCTACAGTAGTTGATTCAGTGACTGAAGCATAATATATATGATAGGTTATAAGTACCTTCGTTTTATGTTTTGATGATCTAGCAAACTTACTGTCAAGAACCAGATAAGAAACCTGATACACATCCTCAAGAACTTAAAGATCAACAAGTCTCCAGTTGGGGACACAGTTCAACTCTTCAGAGTCAAAGGAACAGTATAGGGAACAAATAGCTACCAGTTCCTAAGGTGACTGTACAAGTCAACAAGTCTCCAGTTGGGGACACAATTCAACTCTTCCGAGTCAAAGGAACAACAGAGGGAACATATAGCTACCAATTCCCGAGGTGACTGTACAACTCAACTCTTCACAGCTATAAAGTTGCTGCTTGCACACGCTATAATGCAGAAACAGTGTAACAACCAACTTTATGGGGAATGCTCTTTACCTAACTTGTTTACATCACCCAAATGATGTCACAAATGAGATATTAACATCAAGCAAAGGAAAAACAAATTACTTTCACATTCAAGAACTCATCAAGCATTCTCTCAAGTCTATGTCAATCTTGGAAGTAATTCTCAAGGGCATCAAGAACGAAGAACAACATAACCAAGGACCAGTTCATGTATTGAAGTTATTACATGTCCTTAGTTGTGTTGTACCTTTGTTAAAGCACTCTACTTATAATTCCTACTTAGCTTAATTAGAAGCATTGTGTAGGAGATCTTTATAAATCATAAACCCTTGTGTTTGTGTCTTGGCAAGAGTTAGTCAAGTGGTAAAGTCTTTGTAATAGAGTTATTACAAAGTGGCTTGTAATAGAGTGTTACAAGTTAGTGAGGGGATTAAGAGGTTAATTCCTAGGTTTAAAGTCTTTGTAATAGAGTTATTACAAAGTGGCTTGTAGTAGAGTGTTACAAGTTAGTGAAGGATTAAAAGGTTAATTCCTAGGTTACAATAGGTTGTAATCTAAAGTTTCTCAGTAGTGAAGTTGAAATCCTACAAGAGTAGGTCGTGATTTTTGATCCCGTGAGCTGGGAGTTTTCCACGTAAAAATCCATTGTGCCATTTACTTACTGCAGTGTGCATGTGTTCTGTGGGATCTAATAGAGAACCCGATTCTCTATATAGTTTGGTGGATCCTTAAATTCTATCAATTGGTATCAGAGCAGGTTCTTTCTATAAGGTTAACACCTAGAAAGGATCCTCATCATGACCGCTCCACCAAACTTCGAGGAAGGACAATCAACCTATAGACGCCCAAGATTCCACAGCCAATACTATGGTTGGTGAAAAACAAGAATGCATGACTTCATTATAGCTTAAGGCTTCGAGATTTGGGAAGTGATTTGTGATGATCCCTTTGTCCCTATGAAGGCTGTTGGAGAGGGAACAAACACTGTTCCCAAGACAAGAAAAAAATACAATGATGCTGACGGAAAAGCTGTTGAGAAGAACTTCAAGGTGAATAAGATTCTTGTGTGTGGTATTGGACCAGACGAGTATAATCGTATCTCGTCATGTGAATCTTCCAAGGAAATCTAGGAAGCTCTTCAAATGGCTCACGAAAAGACTACTCAGGTAAAGCCGTCCAAAATAGATATGCTGACAACTGAGTATGAACTCTTTAAAATGAAAGAGGATGAGTCCATTCAAGAGATGCATACCCGCTTCACCACCATAATCAATGAGCTTCATTCGCTTGGTGAAATCATTCCAACCAACAATCTAGTCTGGAAGATACTCAGTGTTCTACCAGGTTCCTGAGAGAGCAAGGTTAATGCTATCACTAAAGCCAAATGACCTGTAAAAGTTGACTATTGACGAGCTTATTGGAAATCTCAAAACTTATGAGATGAAGAGAAAGAAGGATATCAAAAGAAGAGAGACCAGGAAGGAGAATAACCTGGTTCTCAAGGCTGCCAACAAGGACTCAAGTGGTGATGAATCCGACATGGAGTATCTCACTCAAAGGTTCCAAAAGATGATTCGAAAAAATGGCGGGACTCCAAAGAAAGGAAGTTCCAGCAGAAATTTCAAAGGAAATGATTGCTGTTATAAGTGTGGAAAGCCTGGACACTTCATTAAAGACTGTCCTCTTCATAAGAAGGATCATTACAAAGCCAACACTGAAAAGGCGGATGAGAGGAACCAGGTTCCTGACAAAAGATTCAAAAGAAAAGACGCCGCTGACAACATTGTGAAACATGCTCTTGCTGCATGTGGAGACTCTTCTAGAAAATCCGAAGAAGATGATGGGCAATGTGATAGCTCCATGATGGTAGTGGAAAGTAAAGCAGCTAAGTATGACTCTATTTTTGCCTTGATGGCACAGTCTGATGATGATGGAGATGACGACGATGATGATGAGGTAAACCTTTTGGATGTTCAAAGAAATTTGAAATCCTATTCTCAAAAGAAGCTTATATCCTTGGCTAATGTTTTAATTGATGCATATCACAGTCTCATCAATGATAAAAATGCGCTAATCACAGAACTGGGAGAAATAAAACACGAGAGAGATAATCTAGTGTGGTGGTTATGGATGATCTAAAAGAGACCATTGAGAGTTTAAAAAGGGAAAATGATATCTTGACTGAGAGAATTGCAAACATAGAGCATGAGAGCGATGGCATATTGGTAGTAGTTGTAGACCTAAAGGAAACAATTGAGGAACTAAGAAGGGAAAATAGGCCTGTGAACACTCAAAAGGGAAAGGAAGTTGCAAGTGAGGCAGACCTTAGGCTTGAAAATGAGCTAAAATCAGTAAAATCTAGTCTGTGTGCTGGGCTTGAGAAAAACAGACAACTTCAGGTGGATCTAGGCAGAGTGAAGACTGACTTAGAAAAATCTCTTAAGTGGACCTGGTCCTCTGATGCAATCACTGCTATGTATACGAACAATGGGGAAACTGGTAAGGAATCAGGTTCCAAAGGGAAAAGATTCCCTACAACCCTCATAGAAAGTACGTTAATGTACCTGACAATTGGCTTTGCACTCACTGTGGCAACACTGGACACTCTAAAGAAAATTGTAAGGCCAGCATTCAGTCTCAACAGAAAAACAAAGTTTTTGTTGAAAAAGTAACTGCTTCTAGGGAACCTGGTCATTCACATAAAAAATGTATAATGCCTTCTTGGACCAAAAGAGCCCTCATTCATCCTTTTCCTCACTACAAGGGACCCAAACTTGTTTGGGTTCCTAAGTCTAACCCTTGATTTCCTTGTGCAGGGAACAACGAAAGGGAGCAATCAACAAAGGCACATGGATAACGGCTGCTCGAAGCACATGACTGGAAGTACAAATGATTTCCTTTCACTGAAAGCCCTGCACGGAGGGATTGTATCCTTTGGAAACGGCAACAAGGGATACATTCTGGGAGTTGGAAGGATCGGGAAGTCTCTTTCCCACTCTATTGAAAATGCATACTACGTGAAGGGGTTGGAGTATAGCTTGCTGAGTATTTCCCAAATCTGTGACAAGGGTAACAAAGTGGAATTTGTATCTAAAATATGCAGTCACAAATGTTGTGACTGCTGAAGTGATGTTAGTGGCCAAAAGATACAAAAACATCTATGTTGCTAACTTTGAGTCCTTGCAAAATGGGCATCTTAGCTGTCTTAGTGCTGTTGATGATAATGTTGAGCTATGGCACAGAAGGTTGGGTCATGAAAGTTTCACGCTGCTGAAAAAATTGGTCAATAAGGACCTGATTCGTGATCTGCCCAAGTCAAGATTCAAGGATCACAAGGTGTGTGATGCATGAGTAAAAATAAAGCAAGTCAGATCCTCTTTCAAGCCCAAAAAGGAAGTTAGCATCTTAAGGCCACTTGAAATCCTCCATATGGATCTATGTGGCCCTATGAGGGTGCCAAGTAGAGGAGGAAAGAGGTACATATATTCGTCATTGTGGATGACTACTCCAGATTTACATGGACCGTGTTCCTCAGAACTAAATATGAGACTCCAACAGACATAGAGGAACCTTGTCCCTTAATCAAAATATTTGAAGCAGAAAATAGAGTTATGGATGTTATACATGGAACTCCAGCTGCTGAGGTGAGTAACATGACACATGGATCAAATCCAGAAGAACCTGGATCCTCTCTTAATAAGATTCAGGTGTCCAACTGGAAGCACAAGAGCTCATACCCTCTTCATAAACATAATCACTCCTCTTGATTTAGGAATTCAAACCAGATCAAAGATAAGAAACTCACTTGCCTTCTCAGCCTTTCTCTCTCAAATAAATCCCAAGAATATCAAGGAAGCATTAAAATATGCAGACTGGATTACAGCGAAGAGCTCCATCAATTTGAGAGGAACATTGTGTGGAACTTGGTTCCATGACCTGCTGACAAAACTATTATAGGAACTAGATGGGTATTCAGAAACAAACTTGATGAGTTTGGAAACACGTTTTTAAACTCGACAAGTCTTTATGGGTTAAAGAAAGCTCCTTGTGCTTGGTATGAAAGGTTTTCAAAATTCCTTTTAGAAAATGTCTTTACAAGAGGAAAAATTGACAACACTTTTTTTCTAAAGAAACGAGGAAAGAACCTGCTCATTGTGCAAATATATGTTGAGGAATTCATCTTTGGAGCAACATTAGACTCTCTATGTGAAGAATTTGCAAAACTCATGGGAAGTGAGTTAGAAATGAGTATGACGGGGGAACTAATTTTCTTCTTAGATTTACAAGTGAAGCAAACTCCCAAGGGGACAATGATAAGTTAATAGAAGTACATCAAGAAGCTGCTGAAGAGATTTGACATGGAGACATCAAAAATCATTGACACTCCCATCGCCACAGCTACTTGTCTAGACATGGATGAACCTGGTTCTCTTGTCAATCAAACCATGTATAGAGGCATCATTGGATCACTCATGTATCTCACTGCAAGCAGATCAGATATCGTATTCAGTGTGGGCCTGTGTGCAAGGTTCCATTCAAATCCTAAAGAATCTCATCTGAAGGCTGCTAAAAGAATTTTGAGATATCTTAAGGGAACACATGAACTGGTTCTCTATTACCCTTCAGGTGACAACTTTAATCTTATTGGGTATGCTGATGCTGATTATGCAGGTTATCTGGTGGATAGGAAAAACACTTCTGGCATGGCACATTTTCTGGGTTCGTGTCTAATCTCATGGGGCACTAGAAAACAAAACTTCGTGGCCTTTTCAACTGCTGAAGCTGAGCATGTGGCAACTGCTTCTTGTTGTGCTCAATTGTTCTGGATCAAACAACAGTTGGAAGACTTTGGAGTGTTCTCTGACTGTGTGCCCCTCCTGTCTGACAACACAAGTGCACTCAACATGGAAAGAAAAAAATCCAGTCCAACATAAGATAACTAAGCACACCGATATGCGTCACCACTTCCTCAGAGACAATGTTGAAAAGGGGAAAATATGCATGAAGTTCTGCAGCACAGAATATCAAATTGCAGATATCTTCACCAAAGCATTGAGTAGAGAGAATTTTGAAAAGAATCACTTGGAACTAGGGCTGATGAAATCAAGCTGAGGACCTGGTCCTTCGATGATTGGCTATGAAAGAAATGTACATGTAAAATAGCTAAAAAGTTTTTTCTGGAAAAGTCTAACTCATCTCTATACCATTACAGGTATACACGCATGACTATTAAAGAGAAAACAAGTAGCTTAAATTTGCAAAATCTGTTAGGGAACCTGGTTCCCCCGACGTAGGTTAGTAGTTCCTTTGTAATCTCATGCACAATTTTTAAACGGCTGAAACAGTTCCACGTCATTAAATTATCAGTTTCTCTCTTTTCCAATTTTTAATCCCAAGTGTCTCATCTAAAGCGAGCCGACTACCCAAAATTGATACCCATTCCTAACCGGTTCCTCACCCCTATTAAATAACTCCTCTCAGTCACTTTCATAACTGTTCACATTCCACCATGTATGAAAATCATTTACAAGAATAGGAAGCTAAAGAAAATATGTTGTCAATTGCTGCTGAGGGAACTCTGGTTGGAGGTTATGAGGTTGTATCTGAGTCTCAGGGGGGAAGGAAGTGGTGCAGAGGTCGAGGGTAGGGAACTGGCGCCTGTCGAAACTTTGGCACCTGACAGTATTACTGGGGAACCAATTGAGGGACTTGATTCCTCCACCCAAGAGGATCCCTCTACTTCCACTTAGGATAAACCCGTGGTTCTCCACAAGAACCCCAAGTCAGTACTGATCTTTCTCCCTCTCTTCATTTCTATGATGATCCATTAAAAAGTATGGTTCTTGAGATGCGATCTTTGTCTGAGGAGGAGATGAAGGATAGTGAAAAAGAAGATTATGATAATGTGGCTCTGGCGAGCTTTGTTAGTGCTAGGAGTAGAAAGGCACCTTCCCAGGGGTCGTCGTCTAAGATACCCATCACGAGGTTGCAAAAAAAAAAGGAAGAACTTGAGTCCGTCTTAAGGAAAAGTAAAAAAAAAAAAGAAAAAAGAAGAAGAAGAGGAGATTGGTGAAAGATGGAAAGGTTTTCAATGAGAAGGTAGTGGCTCCTGCATTATTCGTGATTGTGGATGATGAGGTAGAATTGGTTCGTAAGTCCTAAAAGAAACTTACTATTCCAAAGTCCAAGATGGAGTCATATGGATATAAAGAGGATGCGAAAATGGTTGAGGAGTCCTGTGAAAAAGTGGCTTAGGAGTCTGCTGAGAAGATCTCCAGGAAATCTGCAGAGAAAGGCAAGAGTGTAAGAAATCAATGAAAAGGAAGGCTGATGCCAGTGAGGGACCTGGTTCCTCCAAGAAGACCAAGATTTGTGATACCCAGGACGCTGGCAAGGAAAATTTGAAAAAAAAAGTGTTGTGGGGCCGTACATAAGGAAGCTGAAGGCAAGGAATGCCATTCTCGAAGGTCAGGTTCAAGAAGCACCTGGTTCCAGCAACTCTCAAAGCTAGGTTACTCGTCTGACAAGAGAAAATACCGACCTCAGGAAACAGGTTGAGGACCTGAAGGAGAGACTACTCAACGAGTAGGTGTCAGCCAATGATTGAATGGAAATCCTTCTTCGGACCATTGCCTCCTTATCTAGGTCTTTCCCTTCCAGTTCTCCCTAAACAGTGTCCCTCTCCCAAGTGTCAAGTTTTTAGTGTCTGTACTTTGTTTTAGTTCTGATGATGTTTATGACTGGTACTTTTGTTTTTGCTGTTTTTATTTTGTGGATGTGTCTGGATACAATGGAACTGCTCCCTGCTTAATTATCTAAAATTGATGACAACTTCCTCCTTTTGCTGTGTATGCCTTGCTCTTATGTTCTGTTTTCAGTCATGTATGTGTGCACACATGTGGCATGAGTTAACCAAGTTAGATTTCTTTTTGCTTAATGCTTGTTAATGATCTTTTAATGATGCCAAAAGGGGGGGGGGAAATAATTGAGGGGGAACAAGATGGGGAACAGATTACCAAGATGTGGAACAAATTCAGGGGGAATAAAGTTCACTCTGGTTCTTAGGGGGAACTTGAATTCTAAGTTTGTCATCTAGACTTCTTTACGTTGTTTGCTTGTTTGTGTTTTTAATGATGCCAAAAAGGGGAAGATAAATTGAGAATTAAGAAGAATTAGTGCACTAATTAAGGGGGAAGTATAAACTCAGGGGTAACTTTGTGAGGTTCCTGGTACATTAGCTGGATTTTGTGGCTCTTTGCAGGATTATCAATTTTAAGTTTGTCATTATCAAAAAGGTGGAAATTGATAGGTTATAAGCACCTTAGTTTTATGTTTTGATGATCTAAAAAACTTACTGTCAAGAACCAGATAAGGAACCTGATACACAGCCTCAAGAACTTAAAGATCAACAAGTCTCCAGTTGGGACACAGTTCAACTCTTCAGAGTCAAAGGAACAACAGAGGGAACAAATAGCTACCAGTTCCTGAGGTGACTGTACAATTCAACAAGTCTCCAATTAGGGACACAGTTCAACTCTTCCGAGTCAAAGAAACAGCAGAGGGAACATAAAGCTACCAGTTCCCGAGGTGACTGTACAAGTCAACTCTTCACAGCTGTAAAGTTGCTGCCTGCACACGCTATAATGCAGAAACAGTGCAACAATCAACTTTATGGGGAATGCTCTTTACCTAACTTTCTTACATCATCCAAATGATGTCACAAATGAGATATTAACATCAAGAAAAGGAAAAAAAAATTACTTGCACATTCAACAACTCATCAAGCATTCTCTCAAGTCTGTGTCAATCTTGCAAGTGATTCTCAAGGGCATCAAGAACGAAGAAAAACATAACCAAGGACCAGTTCCATGTATTGAAGTTATCACATGTCCTTAGTTGTGTTGTACCTTTGTTAAAGAACTCTACTTGTAATTCCTACTTAGCTTAATTAGAAGTATTGTGTAGGAAATCTTTGTAAATTATAAACCCTTGTGTTTGTGTCTTGGCTAGAGTTAGTCAAGTTGTAAAGTCTTTGTAATAGAGTTATTACAAAGTGGCTTGTAATAAAATGTTACAAGTTAGTGAGGGATTAAGAGGTTACTTCCTTAGTTTAAAGTCTTTATAATAGAGTTATTACAAAGTGGCTTGTAATAGAGTGTTACAAGTTAGTCAGGGATTAAGAGTTTAATTCCTAAGTTACAATGTGTTGTAATCTAAAGTTGCTCAGTAGTAAACTTGAAATCCTACAAGGGTAGATCGTGATTTTTTATCCCGTGAGCTGGGAGTCTTCCACTTAAAACTCCATTGTGCCATTTACTTACTGCAGTGTGCGTTTGTTCTGTGGGAACTAATAGAGAATCCGATTCTCTATATAGTTTGGTGGACCCTTAAATTATATCAATTGGTATCAGCTAGTGAAGCTGTATAGATGAAAAAGTTCTTAACTGAATTTGGTGTGGTTCCTTCAATAGAAGATGCAGTTCCATTATTGTGTGACACAACTGGAGCCATTGCTCAAGCAAAAGAACCAAGATCACACCAAAAATTCAAACACGTCATGTGAAGGTATCACTTGATAAGAGATATCATTGAACACAAAGACGTCGAGATTCAAAAGGTTGATGGAAAGAAAAATGTTGCAGACCATTTCACTAAAGCTCTTGGAGCAAAAGAGTTTGACAAGAACAAGTGGTAATTGTGATTGAAGTACAAGAGCGATTGGCTCTAGTGCAAGTGGGAGATTATTAGGGATATGTTACATATACCCTAAATCCAATCTCATATTTGATGATTTAAACATATTTTTGTGAATGTTATTTGATATAAAAATATATGGCATTTGATATTCCTTTATAATAGTTATTATTAATTGCTTGATTAACTTAATAAGATACTTGATTAAATATTGAGACTTGTCATTATGATGGAGATCATGAAAAGAGAGTAATGTCTCTTATAATTTAATCTAAAATTTGTTCTTGATCGTAGGATTATTAATTTGGACATTAGTAATCTGGTTAGATCAGTATTTATGTGATCGTATTTATGGGATAAAGATTAGTTGATCTCATTAACTAAATCACATAAATTGATGATGCATATAGAGATATGATCGTTGAACCGATTCATTGGATTATTCCTAATGGTTAGAATTACCATAAATTGTCAATAGGGCATTCTCTTGAAGAACGTGACGTAAGAGTTTCCTTTGACCTGATATCACCATAGTAATTGATAAGTTATTTATTGTGCTTTGGTACTAGATACCTATGGCCCTAAGGTGATAGTTGAAAGGATATTGGGTATGATTAAATGCTTGTAGAATTAGTGACTGATCAAGATGAAATGCGTCAACTCTTGGTAATGATTTTAAGCTCCATGTTGTCATGAATTATAATCGACCAAATTAAGACCTTGGCCAGGGCGATTGAATGAACGAAGAAAAGAGTTTCTTAGGTCATTCAATGGTCGATTATATCTGACATGAACACACAGTTGGTCGCCTATTAGGATTTGATAGTTGAACCATATCCTAGAGTGACCCAGAGCTATAAAGACAGAAGGAACTAATGCATTATTCTTCTATGGGTTCTTGAGAGTATATTGTATACTTCATGCTATTCGATCGTTAAGGAGTGTTGCTAGATGCCACCCTTGATTAGTATATTGATGTGATCAATTTACTACCGGCTTAGTATTGAACCTATGGGGTCGCACACTAATGAGTGTTCTGATCTTTGCTAAAGGATTAATTACTTTATTATTTGATAATTAAATTAAAGAATTTAATTATTCAAATAAATTTAATTATTAGTCTAAATAAAATATTATTATATTCTTTGCTAACACAAAGGATAATTAATATTGTGGACAAGTTGAAGTTTTCTATTTAAATAAGAAAATTAAATTACATTTCTTGGTAGACATATATATATATATATATATATATATATATATATATGTTATATATATATATATATGTTATTTTGGCTGATCTTTTCTCTTTTGTTTTGATTTTGAGTGTGGGGGGAGGGCAAGGACTTCCTCTTCCGGGACCTTCAAACTCCTCATCGGAAGATTTATTCGGGCTCCAGGTCTTGTCAGAGCCTTGGCCCCCGACTCACAATATAGCCTTGGAGTCATCGATGATAAATAGGATATTGGCAATGAAAAATACCAATAGCATTTTTTTGATGGATAAGGATAGGGTGGTCTATTGGGCAGAAGTAAAACATTCACTCAATAATTGTTCCTCGCAAAAGGAATATAACCAATTGATCGAGTTCGAGAATAGGGATCTTCGGATCCGTGAGAAAATGCATATATATATATATATATATATATATATATATCCTGTCGGAGCCTTGGCCCCCGACTCACAATATAGCCTTGGAGTCATCGATGATAAATAGGATATTGGCAATGAAAAATACCAATAGCATTTTTTTGATGGATAAGGATAGCGGGGTCTATTTGGCAGAAGTAAAACATTCACTCAATAATTGTTCCTCGCAAAAGGAATATAACCAATTGATCGAGTTTGAGAATAGGGATCTTCGGATCCGTGAGAAAACGCATATATATATATATTCCGTTGGAGCCTTGGCCCCCGACTCACAATATAGCCTTGGAGTCATCGATGATAAATAGGATATTGGCAATGGGAAATACCAATAGCATTTTTTTGATGGATAAGGATAGGGGGGTCTATTTGGCAGAAGTAAAACATTCACTCAATAATTGTTCCTCGCAAAAGGAATATAACCAATTGATCGAGTTCGAGAATAGGGATCTTCGGATCCGTGAGAAAACGCATATATATATATATGTGTGTGTGTGTGTGTGTGTGTGTGTATTTGGTAACTATAATTAATATTTGTGTATATGAATATAAATGTTGACTAAGTTGTGGAATTCAATTTAAAATTGAATTTACGTGTATTGTCAACAAAAGAAATGAATTACATGTTTTTCTATTAAATGTTGATTAAGTTGTAGAATCAGAAATGAGTTACATGTTTTTTAAATGTTGGTTAAGTTATAGAATTCAATTTAGAACTGAATTCACGTGTATTGTCATCAAAAGAAACGAGTTACATAATTTATTTTTAATGGAGACTAAGTTATAGAATTTAATTTAGACTTGAATTCACGGGTAAGGGCCTTATGTAAAAAAAAAAAAAAAAAAGAAGCAAAGGAAACAAGGGCTTGGGTCCTGTGAATAGAAAAACATAACAAAATGATGAAATAAAGAAGAATGAACGGGATCGGCAACAAACCCATTTGGATTGGGATTATATTTTCAGTAAGAAAATATTGACCATAAGGCATGTGATTTGTATATATATACATATACATATATATGTATATGTATATACATGTTGTAAAGTCATATACATATTGGTGATATAGATCTTATATATATACTGTAAAGTCACACAGAAACCAAGAGAATTATTTTTGAGAACAAAATTACTTTGAGAAAGCAATAGCGCAACATAAAGTCAAGATAAAAAATACTAGTATAAGAAAATTATTTCTTGTTTTTCTTTCTTTGAGTTGAAATTTCAACACAATATATTCATTCAATTTGTTCGCGGGGTATCATTGATCAAAGAGTTGATATCAAGGATCAGTCTAGGTGTGGATACATATAGAGTCTTTGTTTTTAAAACGACACTCTATTCACTAGATACGTCTTAGATCCGATCTTTGACATGTAAATAAATTTTAAACACAAAATTTTTTGCCAAAAACTATTATTATCTTCCGCTGGGTGTTATGAATACCTCAATCAATCCTACAATAGCAAGAACAAGTCAACACAGAAATTCCAGCATTTTTAACGCGAAAATAAGAGGGGGAAAAACACGAAGCCGATAAAACTTTGAAACAAAAAAGAAGTGAAGCGCTCAATAAATGAAATATCTAAAGTTGTTAACATATGAATATTTTATTACTATAACAATTACTTTCAATTAAATATACTTAATTCAACATTGAACATACTTCGAAAGTTTGAGATTCTGAGAATCGGATACTTCAAGTTGGGATCACTTTGCGCGTATTAGTTGAGGCACATGGCTCCGTTTCTGAACTGAGAGTCTCACTTCATGTCACAACCCAATTTCTCTCCGTTGGGTATCATGATGGCACCTAGTCTTAGGGACTAAGTAGGCCTATCAGTTACTGAATATCAACAATAAATAAAGGAAAACTAGCAGTCTTGACATAGAATCTCAACAGAATGTACAAACTTTCCCAAAACCGGTAGTACAAGTCATAAGCTCTATGAATCTTCTACAACTTCTAAGTACAGCTATTTGGAAATAAATACAATAGTGTATGAATAATAAATACGAAGAAGGTGACTCCGACGCCTGCGAACGCAGTAGGAGGTTACCTTGAGTCTCCTCGGCAATCCTCCACACAGCTACTACAATATATACCTGGATCTGCACACAAAAATATGCAGAAGTGTAGTATGAGCACACCACAGCGGTGCCCAGTAAGTATCAAGACTAACCGCGGTGGAATAGTGACGAGGACTAGTCAAGATACCACTGGTCTACAAAATAAATAACATGAATATAGGAATGACCGAACGTTACATCTATCTAAGACTTCACGGAATAATTTACAACAATGACAATATAAAGCGGAAGGAAATTACAGAAATCAATCACGAAACAGTACAAAAGTATACAGAAAGATGGACAGCCAAAACAAGCCGAATCGAAAGGAAACACAACATAATAGAGAACACCAATAACTCAACTCCACGTCGGTTTGTTCACATCGGGCCTTAGCCATTAAATATTCATCACTGGTAGAAATCTTTAAACAACAGTTCATATGAAAAACTTTTGCAAATAAAAAGTCATTTTAGTATGGAAAGATTTCCTTTGAAAACATACTTTCTTCAAAAGTAGATATAAGTATATTTAATAGAGAAATTTATGTAAAACATAGTTTCTTTCAAAATACGAAACTTCCCAAAGGTGCTTTCCCAATAAATGACTTCCAAATATCATTTTAGGCAAGACTAGTACTTTTCAAATATACCCTCGATGTAAAATATAATCATTTCAAAACCATTGTCTTTTCAATAATACTTTTCAATAAAAATCCCTTGATTAAAATCTCCTCAAGATTTATCCACCGGAACTCAGTTCGTAACTCAGAAATTGCCATGCAGTACAAGAGGAATATCAAATCTTGCCAATAGATGCAATAAGAGATCGGTAGGAATATCTAAATTTAGAACAACGAAATAAAATGCAAAGACAAGTGCACGGCATCACCTTTCGTGCTTTTACTCTCATCCTCACCAAAACAAGTGCACGACATCACCCTTCGTGCTTTACTCTCATTCTCACCAAACAAGTGCAGTAAATAGCAAACAGGAACAACGGAAAATAATAATGCATAAACACTCGGCACAGAATGTCCCCTCGCACAATAAATAAATAAACACTCGGCACGGAATGTTCCCTCGTGCATAACCTCACATACACTCGGCACGGAATGTCCCCTCGTGCAATAATAAATAAACACTCGACACGGAATGTCTCCTCGTGCATAACCTCACAAACACTCGGCACAGAATGTCCCCTCGTGCAATAAATAAATAAACACTCGGCACGGAATGTTCCCTCGTGCATAACCTCACAAACACTCGGCACAGAATGTCCCCTCGTGCAATAAATAAATAAACACTCGCCACAGAATGTCCCCTCGTGCAATAAATAAATAAACACTCAGCACAGAATGTCTCCTGGTGCATAACCTCACAAACGCTCGGCACGGAATGTCCCCTCATGCTAAAATAACATAAATAACAATTTAACAAGGGAAATCAACAATAAGATCCATAAATCACAACATCCAGAAATCAACAATAAGAACCGTAAATCATAACATCCGGAAATCAACAATAAGAACAATAAATCACAACATCCCGGCAAGGGAGTCAACAATACAAACAATATTATTAACAACATAAACAGTAATAGAAACCATAACATCCCGACAAGGGAGTCAACAAGGCAAACAACATCATCAACAACAGAATAATAAGAGAAACCACACAATCCCGGCAAGGGAAAACAACTATAACCAATTTCACCTAAACAGTTAATTTTACGGAATAAACTCAACTTCAACAAAGGCCCAGTAGTAGCCACTATCAAGGAAATACCAATAACATAAATGTCTAACAATTAGACCTAAGTAGAACTTAAAGGAATAATCATATAAATCACAATGTAAGACTCACGGACATGCTTGACTCCAACGAATAGATGTTCCAACTACGGCTAGTTAACTAAAAGGCTAGATAACACTAATTATAGTCAATTAGGCAACTAGGAGGAAAACATATAGCATGATGACGAGAGAAGTAAAATATTCAGTTAAGTCAAGTAAGGTCAAATAGCCAACGAAGGAATCCAAAAATAAATAATTTCTAATTTAAACAGGAAGGGATGAAATTAACAACCAAGGGTTCAAATGTAACAATTACAAATCATACACAGGTAATATAAGAACTTACGAGTCCTAAAAGGCCAATCTAATTGCAGATAAATCCGAGTACGCACTCGTCACCTCGTATACACGGACTACAATCAACAAAGAGGACTCAATCCTAAGGGGTAGTTCCCCACACAAGGTTAGGCAAGATAATTACCTCAAAGACGATAACCCGGTACTCAAAAATAGACTTCTCGGGCGGAAAGACCTCCGAACAACTCACAATCTACTAAAACAACTTCAAAATACACATACAACGTATAAGAAACTATTCCGAATAATAAAGTTTCAATCTCTACAAAATTATAAAAATCGACCCAAAAGTCGACCCCCGAGCCTGCACATCGGAACCCGACAAATTTTACAAATTTCAATTACCCATTCACCCACGGGCCCGAATATATAATTTATTTTGAAATCCGATCCCAAAACAAGGTCAAATTCCCAAATAATCAAAAAGCCCTAACTATAACCCAAACCCCAATTTCTACCTTTGATTTCATGATTTTAGGCCTAGAATCTAATAGAATGTTGATGAAAATGAAAGGAAACGAGTTAAAGATTACTTACCTAAGAGATTATGGTGAAGAAGTTGTTACACCCCATGTTTTCGTACGTAAAAGTATGGCATAAGTAATTTTATGAAAACTCGGAAATGAGATATTACATCCCGCATTTTCGTATGTTAAAGTTTCATCGTAAGTTAATCAACATAAGTTCGGGATTGAGATTATTTTGAGATTACAAGTATTATGCTATTTCAAACAAGGGATAAGTAAATTCGTGAAGGTGAGAGAGTAAGAAAATCCAAGAAAATAAGTTTCGTCGAAGTTTGGCAAGTTAGGATAAAATACGGTCCGAGCTATAATACTCGGTATTTATGGACTAGTGCCATACAAGGTACCACAAGACCATAATAGTATGGTGTATAAAGTATATTAAAAATAAGTAGAATTTTAAGTAATTTGAGATAATTATTAGTTATGCAGGTAATTGGTTAATTATCGGATAACGGGACATTACCTGGTTAACTATTAAATTATGGGATAAGACTAAAACTAACTCCCCCAAAATATGGCAGTAAATAAGCCAACCAAAAATATGACTAAGGATCATATGATCTTTAGGTGTTAAATTAACAATTAGCCACTTTTACAAACCAAAAATATGACTAAGGGTCATATGATCTTTAGGTGTTAAATTAACAATTAACCACTTTTACAAAAGCTTTTAACAAAGCTTCATTTCCATGTCTTGAATACAAAGACACAAAATCAAAACATTAGTTATTTTCCTACATTAGAACTTAAGAATGAAGGAATAGTTAAAGAAGTTATACAGAAGCAGAACGTACAATTCTTCAACAAAGTTCTCATCTAAACCTTCATTAACAACGAAAATTCCTACAATCTACTTCTCCTACAAGGTTCAACCGAGAATTTTTAAGAATCGTAGCAACGTAAAATTTTACGGGTATAAAGGCGTACGGTGCAATCTTCTCCAAGAACATTATACGGAGTTTTTCCTACTTCAGGTATGTTAAGGCTATCCCTTATTTCTTTTTTGGTATGATCTATACGAACGAACGATATGAGAAAATGCACAACTTCCATAAAATACTCTATTCGTAGAAATGCTAAAGATGTGTATATTCTTATTCTTCCAAGTGTCATATTATTATATCATCTGTTCATGGGTCTCGAAAATACGTATGTTGGTAAAGTTTATTTCATGATATTAATCAGAGGTATAATGGCCTTATGACGTACCGAGAGATTTTATTGACGTATTTCATATACATTTCATGCATTTACATATGCACATTGACCCATGACCAGATGGCGTTATATACGCGTATATATGTAAATATACGTATATGGGATATGGAAAAAGGTTACCGCGTTATATACGCACCACTACCTGATCAGCTGGTATATGATGATGATGTTGCCCACAGTGGCTGAAATATGGTTCAAACGGCGTTATATACGCGTATATATGTATGTATATTCAAACGGCGTTATATACGCGTATATATGTATGTATATATATGTATATGGGATATGGGAAAGGTTATGGCGTTATATACGCACCACCACCTGATCAGCTGGTATACGATGATGATTTTGCCCACAGTGGCCGATATGATATGATGGGATGCCCTCAGAGGCTGATGATGTTATGAAACATGTACCTATGCACGACATGACATTCATATGCATATGCATGACGCTAAAAGTAATTTATGATTTACAAAGCTATTCAGGCTTACAGGTTGAGTCATGTGCTCTATATTTCTTCCATGTCTCTTATGTACTTATTTATGTGCCTTACATACTCGGTACATTATTCGTACTGACGTCCCTTTTTCATGGGGACGCTGCATTTCATGCCCGTAAGTCCCGATAGACAGGTCAAGAGCCCTCCAAGTAGGCTATCAGCTTAGCGGAAGATATTGGTGCGCTCCATTTGCTTCAGAGTCGCTTGTTTGGTTAGTATGATTTAGACGGGTATTGTTTGGTATGGCGGGACTCTATCTCGACCTTTATGACATTTATGTACTCTTAGAGGATTGTAGACATATGTCGTATACGTGGAAGATATTACGGCTTTGTCGGTCTATGTTTTGAGTTTATAAATGATTATGTTGGCCTATTAGGCCCGTATGTCATGTGTATATGATGATGTAATAAGAATGATACGTTACGTTGGTACACGGTCGAGTAAGGTACCGGGTGCCCGTCGCGGCCCATCGGTTTGGGTCGTGACAGAAGTCTCCCAAGAATCGCCCAAGAGGAGTGGAGAAGAAGAAGTTTGTGAAAAATGGTGAAATTCCCGTATTAGATTCTGTTTTGGGTATTTAAAAATGACTGGGCAAAGTTACTCTCCGCGTTCGCGGGCCTCAGGTCGCATTCGCAAAGGGTTGGATACTTTGGCCTATGCGCTCGCAATTGTGGGGCCGCGTTCGCACAGGGAAATTGACACCCAGGTCCCCTCTAGGCCTATGCGTTCGCACCCCTTCTCGTGCGTTCGCGTAGAGTAACCTTCTAGTGCTCCGTGTTCGCACCTGATAGGGTGCGTTCGCACAGAACAACCCCACCCCCTCCCATGACAGTGTTGTGCGTTCGCACTTATACCTGTGCGTTCGCATAGCATAAAAGGCCAGATACCAGATGACAACATTAGACACCAGATTTTTCTATGTTTTCACACCCTGACACGTGCCCGAAACTTACCCGAGCCCTCGGGGATCAAAACTCAATATGCACACAACCTCAAAAACATCCGATGGACCTATTCGAGTAATCAAATCATCAAAATAACATCATAAACATCGAATTAAACCCCAAAATCAATGGAATTTCTCAAAGCTTCTTTAAACATCCAATTTTGCATTTAAGGTCCGAATCATGTCAAACTAAGTCCGTTTCATACCAAACTTCACAGATAACACATATAAATCATATCGAACCTGTACCAGGCTCCAGAACAAAGATACGGGCCCTATACCACAGGTTTCACGTAACATTTCATTTTCAAAAACCTTTATATTTTTCAGAAAATAATTTTCTTTAAAAATTCATTTCTCGGACTTGGGACCTCGGAATTCGATTCCGGGCATACGCCCAAGTCCTATATTTTCCTACGGACCCTCCGGAACCGTCAAATCAGACGTCCGAGTCCGTTTACCAAAAACATTGACCGAAGTCAACTTTATTAAATTTTCTAATACTAAATTATCATTTTTATCAGTTTTTCACATAAGGGCTTCCCGGCTATATGCCAGGGCTGTGCACGCAAATCGAGGTGAGATAGAAGGAGGTTTTCACAACCTCAGAACACAGAATTAGCTAGAATATATGGGATGAACCTTTTGGGTCATCACATCCTCCCCCTCTTAAACAATCGTTCGTCCTCGAACGTGCCAAGATTCACCTTGAACTCATCCAATCACTGATGGTATACTTCTAACACACACCCGCGGGTGATCCCATGTCACCCAAACCCTCATAAGCCCGATGATACAATCACAACCGCAATATAGCCTTCACATCCACCGATAAGCCCCATACCTTTACTTTTCACCCTGTACTCATTTACAAAAGACCCGATTCTAAATCCATATCCGGCATTAGCCTCAATACGTTGTATCAACTCATGACTACACCCACAAGGAACGACCACACAATATAGTACATCACACATAGGCTCATATAACACTTTTGATCACAAGAACTCTGTTTTCCAAACCCCATAAAACTGATAATGATGCAATGAACACGAAGACTTCATTATTAAACATTCGAGTCACTAGCCACAACTGACACCACCGGGCACACATCCCGCAAACCACTCGAATTAGATAATTTTAGCCTAGGGAGGTCTGATACCCTCGAGTTGAAAATTCTCAGATCGGTACCGCGATACTAAAGAATGAGAGCTTAAAGAGTAATAGTAATGTATTGCTTATGGGTGTAAGTTACAATGCCTTTCATGAATTTTCAGGCCCCCTTTTATATTAGAGGCATCATATTTTTAAGGTATTATTATATTATTCTATAAAAGGTAAAAAATCCTTGATTTGCTGACTGTTGGACCCTTTTTTGACATGTCCCGTGATTTTCGTCGTAATGTACGGTTAGTTCCGGGAATTTCTAACCCCTGTCGGATAAGCTGACAATATTTTATTTGAGATCGTTTGAATTGGGACCGGTTACAGCCTCGATAAACTCAAAGACAAGCTTGATGGCTCCGGTGGATAATTTGGCAAGGCTTGGGGCCGATCTCTGGAACTTTATCACCATATCTCGATCCTAACCTATCATGTCGGATGCCCGGTCAAACTAGCTCGATTTTATCCGTATACAAATAGTCCCCTCATTTTTCGGAGAGTAGATGACAAGAAACGATATGAGCTCCAGATTCTCACTTCGATAAACCATGACATAAACGACAAAAATAGTTGAAACGTCTCGTCGGTCTAGTCTTAAATACATTAAATGCTTGTCAGGCCGACTACTCCCAGATATGAATCGCCGCTTGGACTTTCTCTGTTCATTCAAACTATACATCCAAACCTTCTGCCCTCGTGTCTAAGAGATTTCAACACTTTCAAGCTCTTTCCTTCTGGTTTTCTGAGATCTTCTATAAGAGTTCTTATTTGCCAATCACCCTTTTTTCTTCATCCAAACCTTCTTTTCTTCACTTTTCTTTCAATTTTAAAGCAATGGTGAAGACTTCAAAATCCGTTCCCCAAAAAGTTAAACGTGTGTTTCATGTCCGGGCACAGGTGATGTGTGTGGGCACTGTTCATTCGATCATTTGGCCCTTATAGAGAATTCTATCGTTCGAGCCTAGATTGTTTGTGCGCAAACAATCATTTCCTACGGGTTATACCCCTAAGTGTTCGGGGTTTATCGTAGAGAAGCCTCGAACATTGTTGACTTTGATTCTAAGTTAGCATGAACCACAGTTGCCTCGTTAAAAACCTTGCCGAAAAACCTTTTTGGGATAAAATCGGATCAAGGGAAAAAGAGTGCAACGCGTGCTTTCAGGTCTGTGTCGGGTACCTGAAAGTGTTAGTTCAAAATGTAAATGAGCAAAAGAAGGTGATCGGGGTCGTACCTTAGCAGTAATATTGCTTCAAGTGAGTTATGTTCCAGTTGTTCGGAAGTTGTTCACCGTTCATTGTCCCGAGTTTGTATGATCCTTTTTCGGTGATCTCGATAATATGATATGGACCTTCCCAATTCGGTCCCAGTTTTCCTTTGTTCGGATTCCGAGTATTCAATGTGACCTTCCTTAATACCAAGTCCCAGACATTGAATTCATAGGTTGGTCCTTCGATTATAATACCTCTCGATTTATTGTTTTTGAGCTGCCATTCGGACGTGGGAGGAATCAAACCGTTCGTCTAGTAGTTCCAGGTTTGTGTTCAGAATCTCGTTATTTGTTTCTTTGGTAGCATATCGGAACCTGAGGCTCAGTTTTCCAACTTCGACTAGTATCAGAGTTTCGGCACCGTAAACCAGTGAGAACGGGTTGGCCCCGGTGCTAGACTTTGAAGTAGTACGATATGCCCACAGGACTTCGGCCAGGATTTCTTTCCATTTTCCTTTAGCGTCGGCCAACCTCTTTTTGAGATTTTGGATTATTTATAGGTGGATTCTGCTTGTCCGTTCCCACTAGGGTGGTAGGGTGTTGATAGGATCCTTTTGATCTTATGGTCTTCGAGAAACTTGCTTACTTTGCTACCAATGAATTGTTTCCCACTGTCACTACGATCTCGACAGGCATTCCGAACCGACATATGATGTGATCCCAAATGAAATCGATGACTTCTTTTTCTCTGACCTTCTTGTATGCATGGGCTTCCACCCACTTAGAAAATTAGTCAGTCATAAAGAAAATAAATTGAGCCTTACCGTGTTCCCGTGGAAGGGGGCCAACGATGTCCATTCCCCATTTCATGAATGTCCACGATGACAAGACCGAATGCAACAATTCTACAGCTTGATGAATCATTGGAGCATGCCTTTGTCATTCATCACATCTTCGTACGAATTCCCTTGCATCATTTTCGATGTCGATCCAGTAGTAGTCGGCCCTGATTATTTTTCTGACCAGTGCTTCCCGAATGATTTTCGCAAGTGCCCTCACAAACTTCCCTCAGGATGTACTCGGTATCTCCAGGTCCTAAACATATCGAGATCGGTCATCGAACATTCTTCTGAATAAGGTTCTGTCCTCGGACAAAATAAATTGGGCTGCCTTTGTGCGTAGGGCCCTCGATTCGTTTGGATCCGAGGGTAATTTTCTGGTCTTCAGATATTCTATATATTTGTTTCTCCAGTCCCACGTTAGGCTCGTTGAGTTTATTTCGGCATGGCCTCCTTCGACCACTTACTAGTTGTATGACTGCCACCGAATTGAGATCATCATCTTCTATTAACGACCCCAAACTACCAAAGGCAATGACCTCATTTTTTTGATCATGAGACACGTGTTGTAGAGTCCATTCCTTGAATCTATGTAATGTTACATATAGTTTATCCAGGTATCTCTGCAGTTGTTCTTCTCCTACCTCGAACGTCCCATTAAATTGGCTCACCACAAGGAGGGAATCACACTTAGCTTATCACCTCCGCTCCCAGGCTTTTAGCTAGTTCAAGACCTGCAATCATGGCCTCATACTCGGCCTCATTGTTAGTTAATTTTATAGTTCTAATAGATTGTCTAACCACATTGTCCTTTGGTGGCTTCAGTACGATGCCAAGTCCGGACCCGTTCACGTTCGAGGCTCCGTACTTGAAGAGAGTCCAGATCCCCGAAGAAGTTCTCGAGTTCAATAATAACTCTCTTTAGACTTCGGCTACCAGAGCCGACATAAAATCGACCAGAAAATCTTCCAAGATTTGAGATTTGATGGCGGTTCAGGGCCGATATCAATATCGTACCCGCTGACCTCGACGACCCATTTGGCTAATCGCCCCGAGAGTTCGGATTTATGCATTACATTTCTCAATGGGTAAGTAGTCACAACACATATGGGTTGACATTGAGATTACGGTTTCAACTTCCTAGAGGCGCTTAGCAAAGCGAGCACCAATTTCTCTAGGTAAGGGTACCGAGTTTCGGCCTCTCTTAAAGTTTGGATAACATAGTAAATTTGAAATTGCGTATGTTTTTCTTCCTGGAACAAGACTCCACTTATCGATATCTCCGATACTGCCAGGTATAGGTATAACTGTTCATCTATCTTTGGCGTGTGGAGCAACAACGGGTGATCTCGGCCAAATCCACACCACAATTAAGTAGTGAGGCGGTCGATGCAATAATAAACCCAACAAAGGTCGGGATCGGATCCATAGGGAGTTAGAATATGGGATTAGGTGTATATCTAGGTTGATTGTAGGTTTTGACTCAAATTACACTTTCACAAAATGGATTGATGTTCTACTTCTACTTTACTCTATTGTTTGCAAGTATAAAACTAAGGACAATATTTTTGGTTTTGATTTTTTCAAATGATAAAAGGGACTAAGGTCGTGACGTCTACCTAGGTGGTTATCTAATGGGTTGTAAATCCGGTACTCACTCTATACCTCTCGATAGTTTGAGTGATTTTGCCCAATTTGGCTTTCTCAAGTCCAAATGGGTATTTGCACAATACAAGTGATATTAGCTCAAGTCGGGTATTACTATCTCTAGGTTTAACCCTTTAATTGAGGCTATTAATTTCTTGAGTTCATTCCAGTTCCTTGTTAGCCAAGTTTTCCTAGACATAGTCCCTCTTTCTCAAATAGAGACTAAGTCATTTAGGCATGAATCAATGTTGGCAACCATTAATTCTTGAGTTCTATCAAGAACTAGGCCAAATATCACTAACCCGATCACAAACAAGCCCTAATTAAACACCCATCAAATACCCACACTAGGGTAGGGTCACAACCCTAGCTAAAGATTTAGCTAATCATGAAAAATACAAAAATCAAAGAAGAAATAAAGATAGAATCCATAATATTTGATTATGGGAAGAAAATCTAGTGTTTAAAGACAAGTCTTATACAAAATTACTAAAAGCAGTAAAAGAAAACAGAACAGGTGCTCTTCTAAAACATAACTTAACCTAAAAATGACAAAAAGTCCTATTTATACTACGCTAAAAATATTTGACAATAATGCCCCTGCGGAGATTGTGCGGACTGCACAATTCTGAGTGCGGCCGCCCTCTTACTTCTGCGGCTGCACAATCTAGTGCAGTCCGCATTCCTTGAACTTGAGCTCTGGCTTTTGCTGGACTTCTGTGGACTGCACAATTCTGAGTGCGGCCGCGCTCTTGATTATACGACCGCACAAAAATGATGCGGTCCGCACGACTTGACTTTGGACTTGAACCCAGCTATCTTATTCCTTCACTTTTGCGGACTGCACAAATTTGAGTGCGACCGCACTTGACATCCTCATGCCGCAAAATTTTGGTGTGTTCCGCACTCCTTCAGCTTACCCAAATAACAACTCTCTGAATCTTCTCTTCTGCGGCTGCACAATAATTGTGTGGTCCGCACTGTTGGCCTTTTTTTACCTGTTTTGGTTTTTGTTCACTTTTGACTCCTTTATGAGTTGATTTTGATTCCTTTGGCTCATATTGCAACACTCCTGTAATAAAACACATTTTATTAGTTTTTGGAAATACCTTTAAGCATTTTTGAGCTAAACCATAAGTAAAAGAGAGCAACTAAGCGGTCAAAATCCCTACTTATTAGCGAGCTCGATAGATATCACTTGAGCTCTTCCAAGGCATGTTGGCACTCCAGGGTCCATGAGAAGTTACTCTTCTTTTTCAATAGGGAGAAGAATCGGTGGCTCTTATTGGAGGACCTCAGGATGAATCGCCCCAGGGCGGCTATGCGCCCAGTTAGACTTTGTACGACATTTACATTATTTACAACCGTGATATCTTTGATGGTATTGTTTTGTCGGGGTTGATCTTGATTCCTGTGTTGGACACCATGAATTCGAGGAATTTACCTAATCCGACTCCGAACGCACACTTCTACGGGTTCATCTCTATACTGTATTTCCTTAATATGTTGAAGGTTTCCTGCAAGTATTTTAAATGGTTCTCTGCTTGCAGGGACTTAACCAACATATCGTCAATGTAAACCTCAATTGATTTTCCTATTTGTTCTTCGAACATTCGGTTTACTAGGAGTTGGTAAGTGGAACTGTCATTTTTTAATTCGAATGGCATCACGTTATAGTAGTATGTGTCGTACTTACTATTACGCGGCGCCTTCCTGAGGTTCTTTGGAAGGGCGACGTAAGGCTAAGCAA
>ML423402.1:0-31299 GCA_005239525.1 Nicotiana knightiana | reverse complement strand
TGGCACGTCGCCACGGGTATGTTATTCGGATCGGGTTGCACGCCACAACAGTGTGATGATGAGAAGGGTTATTATGTATTTATTTTCTTGTGATTTATTTCCTATCTTCTGGTAAGAATTTGTATTAGTTGTGTGAGCTGAATAGTTCCGTCTCTGAGTCATTTCTTACTATCATGTTCGAGTTATGACCTATTGGGCGATGTGGTATCATGTGGGGCTGTTGGTCATGTTCAGGATGATTTGTTGTCTAAGCAGTTCGTACTGGGTAAGACGATATTATCGGACCAGGGATCGGTACGATAAGGTTATGTGAAGTGTATATTAAAGAACAAATACCATCATTCAGGTTCATAATGAAAGTGACGATTCTAGTCAAGATGAGGTATTCAAGGATTTGTTACCTCTGCAGTAGAGTATGAATTTCTGCACATTTCCTCCGTTGTGGTGGTATCGTTAGCATTTTAGCAGGGTGTATTTATATTTGTTATGAGGTGTGTTGGGAGCATCAGATTCGTAGACCTTGGCTATTAAGGTTCAGGGAGCGTCATTGTGGTCAGACGATGAGTTATGCAGTTCATGGTGCCGATTCAACAAGGGTATGCAGTTATGATCTAGTGTATCGTGTGCTAGTTGATGCAATGCTTATATATGTTGAAACTAGGCCTGGCTAGGGAAATTTCAGGTGTTTAAATGAATTCTGAGCTTATTATATGGATAAACAAGGAACCTCCAGATTTGATCAAGTTATTGTGCTCGACTGAGTTGTGGTAGCACGGGCAGGTGTTCGAGATGTTAAACAGTGATTTCAGGTAACTCCAGAGCAGTTCTTAGCACGTTCGAGGACGAACGTCGGTTTAAGTGGGGGAGAATGTAATGACCCGACCGGTCGTTTATGTTCTAGCGCGTCGTTCAGCGGGTTGAAGTCGTGAGCAGCTCCGGTTCAGGTATTATGACCCGTGGGCGTGGTCGGAATTGAATTCCAGGAAGTTTAGAATTGATTTGGAAAAAAAATTCTCATTTCAGAAGCCTTAAGTTGGAAAAATCAACAAATATTGGTATTTTGAGTAAACGATCTCCGAATAAGGATTTGAAGGTTCTAGCAGGTTCGTATGATGATTTCGGACTTGCATGTATGTCCGGATCGGGTTTTGGATAACTCGGGAGCGTTTCGGCGTATATTATGGAAGTTAGCATTTTAGGAGGATTTCATGAATTTGGGCTTGAAGTGCATATCAGTGAGGTTGATGTCCGTTTGGGATTCCGAGTCTGGGAATAGCTCCGTGTGGTGATTCTGGAATTAGGAGCGCGATCGGAAGTGAATTTGGATGTCCATCGGTCATTTGGCTAAAGAGAGAAATTTGAAGGTTTTTGGGAAAATCCGGTCGGAAGTGGAACTTTTGATATCGCGGTCGTAATGCGATTCTCGAAGTTGGAGCAGGTCCATAATGTTGAATATGACTTGTGCACAAAATTTGAAGTCAATCGGACGTGATTTTATAGGTTTCGACATCGGATGTAGAAGTTTGAAATTCTAAGTTCTTAAAGAATTGGATTTGAGTGCGATTTATGATTTCGGCGTTGTTTGATGTGATTTGAGGCTTCAAGAAAGTCCGTGTTATGTTTTGGGATCGGATGGTATGATTGGACGGGATCTCGGGGGCTCGGGTGGATTTCGGGTGGTTAATTGATCAAAGTTGAAGTTGGAAAAAGGGCTGAAGCTGCTATCATCTGGTTTAACTGCACTTGCGAGGCTTTGACCGCAGGTGCGGCTTGGACGCTGCAGGTGCGAGAGTGGGCAAGCTTGGTTCGGGACCGCAGGTGCGATGGATTTTCCGCACCTGCGAAGCCGCAGGTGAGGACAGTGCGGCACAGGTGCGATTTGGGCTGAACTTGAGGAAAACCGCAGGTGCGGGAGATTTGGTCGCACCTGCGGGATCGCAGGTGCGGAGGAAGGACCACAGGTGCGGAAATCGACCTGGGCAGAATGTTTTAAAACAAGAAATTTGGTTCATTGTCTTCATTTTTCTCATGGCTTTGGCGATTCAGGAGGCTGCAAGAGAGGATTCCTTCATGCATTGTTAAGGTAAGTAAATTCCTCCCGTTTGTAAGTTAAATACGAGATTATATGCATGGATTAGGCAAGAATTGAGCATTAATATTTTAGTTAGTAAGGCTATGGATAGAATGTATCTTCGAGAAATTTCGAATTTCCGGGCACGTGAGCTCGAGGGCATTTTGATCATTTCTCTGAGTGGTGTTGGGAAAGAATATAATCTGAATTTGTTGTGAGTATTATGATGAATTTTCATTGCTTTGTCATTTATGTTGTAGTTTCGGAGCGTTATGCTTCCGTTGGAATCATCGGAAGGGCTTGGAAGCCGGTGTTGGAATTTCGGACCGAGGTAAGTCTCCTTTCTAACTTTGTCAGGGGGAATCATCCCCCTAGGTGAATTACTTCAGTACATGCTATTATCTTCGGGGGCTACGTATGCACGAGGTGACGGGAGTCCGTACGTAGCTACTCTTATGCCATGTTCGGGTAGCCTAGGACCCACTAGCATGCTTTATGTGTGTACCTGTAACCCTGCTTGTAATATTAAACTGTTGATATGACCGAAACGTAATTGAATGTTTAAAAGAAAGCTAGAGTTCATATTGTTAACCTTATAAAAAGAGAATTGTTTCCGCTATGAATGTATGTGTACCTGGAGTGGGTTGTATCATCGAGTAGCACTAAACTTGACAAATGAGTTTCAAAACAAAGATTTCAAAACCTATATTTCATGTTTCTTTTAATAAAGATTTTACCACTTTCCTGAGAAAAACTATTTTCTTGACGAAATACGAATTTATTACGTGGATATGTGTAACTTTGGGTACCTGAGTCACTTGAGTGATTCGCGAGCAGGAAGACCCTGTATTTGTGTATGTATTCATATCAGCACCTGAGTCGCATGTATGATTCGCGAGCATGCTAGTCGTATTATGTTAACCGCGTCGCATGACCGATTCGAGAGCGGGGCAGATAGATGCATCTATGATTCGAGTCGGTCGACCCTTCGGCAGAGCACAATTTACTATTGTTGGTCCGCACCGTTTGACCCTCGGCATTGCCTGCACATTATATTTGTTGCGTAGTTGCTATGACATTTGCCTTATTACTGGCCTGAAATGTTAAATTGTCAACTGAAATGACAAATATTTAAAGTTATTAAAAAGACTTTTGGAATAACTTGTTCCTTCCGTTGATTTCTTATTATTTGATTTAATCACCATGTTGATTAATTGTTAATATGACGAAGATATGAAGCGTTAAATGTGAACGGAGTTGTAAGGTATTTAAATCCTATTTTATAAATTGCCTATGATGAACCATGCTTAATGTCACTCTTGAATATTTTAAATGGACCTTTAGTAAGTGTCTAAGTTGACCTCTCGGCGTTTCCTCTCTGAGGTTAGGCGGGCGACTTACTGAGTACACATTGTTTTTGTAGTCATGCTACACTTGCTGTGCATTTTATTGCACAGGTACTTTCATAGCAATGTGGAGGATTCGGAGACTTAGGTAAGCTGCATCATCCGGAGGCGATTCGCAGCTGACACAGTCTCCTTCATACTGTATTTATTCATTTTAAATTTCCTTGTCCAGTGTATTTCGGGTAGGCTTTGTTATGATTTTATAAATTCTTAGAAATTGCTCCTGTACTTGTGACACCGGGTTCTGAGATATGTATTGGGATATAATGGTTTAAGTGAAATCTTTAGATTACTGTTTTTAAATAACAGAAATTTATTTGTTGTCGTATTTAATTTACGAAAGTTTATTTATTTGATTATGAAATGCAAGGTAACGGTTTCAAAAATTTTAAAACATAAATGTATTTGAACTAATTAAGGATTTGGCTTGCCTGATAGTGGTGTCCGGCGCCATCACGACATATGGATTTTGGGTCGTGACAACATGGTATCAGAGCGCTAGGTTCCCGTAGGTCTCACGAGTCATGAGCAAGTCTAGTAGAGTCTTGCGGATCGGTACAGAGACATCTGTACTTTTCTTCGAGAGGCTACAAGACTGTTAGGAGTACTTACCTTCTTAATTCCTCATCGTGCGAGTTGATTCCTTTAAGGCTTATGCCTATGTTCATTCCTACTCAATCTTACGCGTCGCAAAGCGCTTGCAATGGGTCGGGAATTTGAGGAATGGAAATGGTGCTGTGAATGTAATTCGGGATGCTTCCATATGTAATTGGTCGTGGTTGCTTTTATGGCCCTACAAAAGGGTAATATGTTGTTTCAGCTCAGTAGCTGTATTTCTGGTAGCCTTAAGGTTGTGCTGGGGTAGCGATGAGGTTTGAAATTGATTGTTGCGCGGTGTCGAGATGATGATAGGAACGTTGCCCGTATGTTGGGGGTGATGAATGGTTTGAAGGGGGGGTCTTCTCAGAGTGTGATTTCGAGATTTCGGTGTATTAGTTCCGGTAGAGGAAAGGCATTTGGGTTATGAATGGTCCGGTTGGGGTTGATAAAGTTGTAAGACTTGATGTCTTCAATTGAGGTGGGATATGCACCTGTGACATGTAGTCGCTGTCATTGATCGAATGGAATGTGTTAAGTTTGGCGGTTCTATGTTTTCTTCAGTTGCGTGGGGTCCGAGTAATGAGAAGGAATATTGAAGAAAGAGGTTGGCAGAGATCGTGTGGTGCGGTGGTTCACTACCGGGTAAGGGTTGGTAATGAAGGCAACTAGAGAAAGATGATCTTCGGAGAGCTTGAAGTCGTGGTGATCTGCTGGTTTGAGAGATACAGAGAATGGTCCTAAAGTGAGGCTAGGCGGTGGTTCCATCTCTAGGAGGCTAGGTGTAAGAAGCGGAAGTCGAGCAGTCGCAAAGTGCGGGAGCGGCAGCATAGCTTGGAATTTGAAGATATTGTCGCGCATTTAATGGATGTCCATGAGGATCGGACAGACTAGTAAATTTTGTAAATGAAGCAGGGCGTAGGATGGGGTATTAAAGTCATAGAGAGCGTGCATTTCAGCGTCATTGGGAGGTGTCCGCGGGTGATTTCCACAGGAGGGTTATCTTCTGTGAGTAGGTTAGAGATGGCGGGATTGGCATGTCTCGATGAAGGGTTCAAGTGGCTATTCGGTCGGAGGCGGAATGTGTGAATGATGCTAAAGAATTTGAGTATTTAGGGAGTGCTAGCATGAAGATTTAGAAGAATTGGACGGATTGGTTGAGCAAGGTCGTGTTATCAAAGGAGGAAGGATCTCATTAGGGTCTAGAGTGTAGTAAGGAGTAGCTTCGGGTAAAGTGGGGAAGTCCCACCATCTACAGTTGGGTTGTAGAATTGTCTTCGCATGGGGTTAAGGATTTTCGGAGTGTTGGCAAGTTATTTCAGCTAAGAAAAAAAGGAGTAAAATGGTAATTGTGCGTAGGATTTGAGGAATATGTTCAAAAGTTGGCCCTGTCGAATCAGGATTAGGCTTTGGAAGATTCAGAATGTATGCTTAAGGCATGGGCGAGTTGTAAGGATAGTGACTCAGTCACGTGTTTCATTGAAAAAGGTGTTCCTGTGCTAGGAGAGCCTTGGAGTTGAGTGTATTCGGGGCTAGTCAGAGTGGTTGACTCTTAATAACGGTCCTAGTGAGCTCAAAGGTCAAGAAGGTGGCATTTAAGGATTTCAGGCAGTAGTATGATCGAGAATCAGGATTTTGCAGAGTGATCTCTGAGAAAAAAATGAGGATGGTTGGAATGTTCTATGATATGTTTCAGCATGCAAGATAATATTGGAGGAGTGAGAGAAATAGACTCCGGATTGAAGAAAAGACTATCAGAAGGGTATGGGACGGGTTGCGGGATTTAGGCAGCATAGTCTCGTGAATCAAGGTCACTCGGGATGAGTGAGGGTTGATTTTTCTATGGGTTGATGGAAGTTGTTATTGTTCCTGAAACAATTAATGATGATTAAAAGAAGATAGATAGATTAGCCATGGTTGAAATTGCGCATTTGCGGCAATGATTGGATCCTTTGATGTGATTTGGTTATGCATGAGGTTTGTGCCGGTGTGTGCGGGGCTTGTCGGCCGTCGTAGCGGATCTCATATGGGAACATTTGAGTGCTATTTAAGAATTTGCATGATTGGGTGATAATGAGAATTCACTCGTGTGTTGAGATGGTACTCTTGAATTGAGTTAAGTAAAAGGTTTCTATATGATGAAGTGTTCGCCTTATTGGTGGTTCAGAAGTTATGATGGAATTCTTGCACTACCTCATGTTGGTATGTTAAGTGCGGAAGCAGTATGTGACTGGGAGTAAGAATCGAGATTTAGGTCCGATGTTTATAAGGATTTCATGAGCTCGGGAGAGCAAGACAAAGTGATTTGAAAGTTCAGAGTAAGCTGATGTTATCTTCGGTGTCACCCGAGATTGATATTCAGTGAAAGAGGCTTTGTACCATGGTCATGGGTTCTTGATGTGTTTTGCGGCCTTAGTGTGGGCGGTGTTATGGATGGGCAGACTTGTTTCCTTCTGTGGAAGGTCGTGGGAGCATGACCGTGAAAAGATTGCATAAAGTGTGACATGTAGTCACTTGATGGAATTCAGATTCGGACAGAGTATAAAGAAGTGCATTATTGCTTAATTGAGAATTTACGCCTGGAGGGCGTTGGGTTCAGTTGGTTATGGATTATGGGGTGTTAGTCCCGGTGATGATGGTTTTTCTCGTGTATTATTAGAAAAGGTGGGTTAATATGGACTCAGGCAAAAGCTAATAGCTAAGTTTGTTGCGAGCGAGGTGGCTCGATGTTTGTGGATGGATTTAAATATGATTATGGTCTCCGTATGAGCCAGGCATGTCCCTTTCAGTGGAGCTCCTTTCACGGAAAGTTATTAGAACAGTGGGTGTTATTCCATTTTCGTTGAATTTATGTGTTATTGTGATTATGTCGTACGAGTTGCGAAATGGCTTTGATAATTTCTTATATGTTGAGGTCCCGCGTAGCGAGGACGTATATATATATATATATATATATATATCGCACCTCAGTTGTGCTTGAGTTTGTAGCGTATGGCTTTATCAGTCTCCCTAGGACGGTATTATGCACTTAGCGTGCTCGTGATCGATATTCAGTAATTCGTAATAGTGAGCAAATCAGCTCCGTATATATATCTTATTATGTAAATTTTATGTGTGGATCGGGTGGCACGTCGCCACGGGTATGTTATTCGGATTGAGTTGCACGCCGCAACAGTGTGATGATGAGAAGGGTTAATATATATTTATTTTCTTGTGATTTATTTCGTATCTTCTAGTAAGAATTCATATTAGTTGCGTGAGCTGAATAGTTCCATCCTGAGTCATTTCTTACTATCATGTTCGAGTTATGCCCTATTGGGCGATGTGGTATCATGTGAGGTTGTTGGTCATGTTCAGGATGGTCTGTTGTCTGAGCAGTTCGTACTGGGTGAGACGAGATTATCGGACCAGGGATCGGTATAATAAAGTTATGTGAAGTGTATATTAAAGAACAAATACCATCATTCAGGTTCATAATGAAAGTGACGATTATAGTCAAGATGAGGTATTCAAGGATTTGTTACCTCTGCAGTTGAGTATGAATTTCTGCACATTTCCTCCATTGTGGTGGTATCGTCAGCATTTTAGCAGGGTGTATTTATATTTGTTATGAGGTGCGTTGGGAGCATCAGATTCGTGGACCTTGGCTATTAAGGTTCAGGGAGCGTCACTATGGTCAGACGATGAGTTATGTGGTGCATGGTGTCGATTCAGCAGGGGTATGCAGTTATGATCTAGTGTATCGTGTGCTAGTTGATGCAGTGCTTATATATATTGAAACTAGGCCTGGCTAGAGAAATTTCAGGTGTTTAAATAAATTCTGAGATTATTATATGGATAAACAAGGAATCTCCAGATTATCAAGCGATTGTGCTCAACTGAGTTGTGGTAGCACGGGCAGGTTCTCGAGATGTTAAACAGTGATTTCAGGTAACTCCAGAGCAGTTCTTAGACAGTTCAAGGACGAATGTCGGTTTAAGAGGGAAGAATGTAATGACCCGACCGGTCGTTTTGAGTTCTAGCGCGTCGTTCAGCAAGTTGAAGTCGTGAGCAGCTCCGTTTCAGGTATTATGACCCGTGGGAGTGGTCGGAATTGAATTCCAGGAAGTTTAGAATTTATTTGGAAAGAAAATTCTCATTTCAGAAGTTTTAAGTTGGAGAAATCAACAAATATTGGAATTTTGAGTAAACGATCTCCGAATCAGGATTTGAAGGTTCCAGCAGGTTTGTATGATGATTTCGGACATGGGTGTATGTCTGGATCGGGTTTTGGGTAACCCGGGAGCGTTTCTGCGTATATTATGGAAGTTAGCATTTTAGGAGGATTTCATGAATTTGGGCTTGAAGTGCATATCAATGAGGTGGATGCCCGTTTGGGATTCCGAGTCTGGGAATAGCTCCGTGTGGTGATTCTGGAATTGGGAGCGCGATCGGAAGTGAATTTGGATGTCCGTAGGTCATTTTGGAGTCATTTGGCTAAAGAGAGAAATTTGAAGGTTTTTTGGGAAAATCCTGCTGGAAGTGAAAGTTTTGATATCGAGGTCGGAATGCGATTCCGGAAGTTGGAGCAGCTCGGTAATGTTGAATATGACTTGTGCGCAAAATTTGAGGTCAATCGGACGTGATTTAATAGGTTTCGACATCGGATGTAGAAGTTTGAAATTCTAAGTTCTTAAAGAATTGGATTTGAGTGCGATTAGTGATTTCGGCGTAGTTTGATGTGATTTGAGGCTTCGAGCAAGTCCGTGTTATATTTTGGGATAGTATGGTATGATTGCACTGGGTCTCGGGGGCCTCGGGTGCATTCCGGGTGGTTAACGGATCAAAGTTGAAGTTGGAAAAAGGGCTGAAGTTGTTGTCATCTAGTGTAACCGCACCTGCAAGGCTTTGACCACAGGTGCGGCTTGGACGCCGCAGATGTGAGAGTGGGCAGGCTTGGTTGGGGACCGCAGGTGCGATGGATTTTCCGCACCTGCGAAGCCACATGTGTGGACAGTGGGGCGCAGGTGAGATTTTGGCTGAAGTTGAGGAAAACCGCAGGTGCGGGAGACTTGGTCGCACCTGCGGGATCGCAGGTACGGAGGAAGGACCGAAGTTGTGGAAATCGACCTGGGCAGAATGTTTTAAAACAAGAAATTTGTTTCATTGTCTTCATTTTTCTCATGGCTTTGGCGATTCGGGAGGCTTCAATAGAGGATTCCTTCATGCATTGTCAAGTTAAGTAAATTCCTCCCGTTTGTAAGTTAAATACGAGATTATATGCATGGATTAGGCATGGATTAAAAAGTGTAAATTTGGATTTTAGCCACGAATTGAGCATGAATATTTTAGTAAATTATATATTTGAGTTAGTAAGGCTATGGTTAGAATGTATCTTCGAGAAATTTTGAATTTCCGGGCACGTGGGCTCGAGGGCATTTTGATCATTTCTCCGAGCGGGGTTGGGAAAGTATATAATCTGAATTTGTTGTGAGTACTAGGATGAATTTTCATTGCTTTGTCATTTATGTTGTAGTTTCAGAGCGTTATGCGTCCGTTGGAATCATCGGAAGGGCTAGGAAGCCGGTGTTGGAATTTCAGACCGAGGTAAGTCTCCTTTCTAACTTTGTGAGGGGGAATCATCCCCCTAGGTGAAATTAATTCAGTACATGCTATTATTTTCGGAGGCTACGTACGCACGAGGTGACGGGAGTCCATGCATAACTACTATTATGCCATGTTCGGGTAGCCTTGGACCCACTAGCATGCTTTATGTGTGTACCTGTAACCTACCTGTAATAGTAAACTGCTGATATGACCAAAACTTAATTGAATGTTTAAATGAAAGCTAGAGTTCATATTGTTAACCTTATAAAAGGAGAATTGTTTCCGCTGTGAATATATGTGTACCTGGACTGGGTTGTATCATGGAGAAGCACTAACCTTGTCAAATGAGTTTAAAAAAGAAGATTTCAAAACCTGTATTTCATGTTTCTTTTAATAAAGATTTTACCATTTTCCTGAGAAAAACTATTTTCTTGATGAAATACGAATTTATTACGTGGATATGTGTAACTTTGGGTACCTGAGTCGCTTGAGTGATTCGCGAGCAGGAAGACCCTGTATTTGTGTATGTACTCATATGAGCACCTGATTGCATGTATGATTCGCGAGCAGGCTAGCAGTATTATGTTAACCGCGTCGCATGACCGATTCGCGAGCGGGGCAGATAAATGCATCTATGGTTCGAGCCGGTCGACCCCTCGGCAGTGCACACTTTATTATTGTTGGTCCGCGTCGTTCGACCCTCAGCATTGCCTGCGCATGATATTTGTTGCGTAGTTGCTATGACATTTGCCTGATTACTGGCCTAAAATGTTAAATTGTCTACTGAAATGACAAATATTTAAAGTTATTTAAAAGACTTTTGGAAGAAGATGTTCCTTCCGTTGATTTTTTATTATTTGATTTAATCACCATATTGATTAATTGTTAATATGACGAAGATATGAAGCGTTAAATGTGAACGGAGTTGTAAGGTATTTAAATCCTATTTTATAAATTGCCTATGATGAACCTTGCTTAATGTCACTCTTGAATATTTTAAATGGACCTTTAGTAAGTGTCTAAGTTGACCTCTCGTCACTACCTCTGTAACGACCCGGTCTGTTGTTACATAGAACTTGAATTTTTATTGCTATTCTTGACTTGTCATAGGTTAGTGATACTTTTATTGATGTGTTAGAGTTGGTAGGATTGAAATCAGAATGGTTGTAGTGAGAGTTTAGTCGCTTAGTCCTTAAAAAATAGCCTTATAATGGAAAAAGTCAACTGAGAGTTGACTTATTGGTAAACGACCTCGAAATGCGGATTCTATAACTCGAATAGCTTCGTTAGGTGATTTGGGCCTTATGGGTGTGTCCGAAATAATTTTGTGATGTCCTGTGTAGAGTTAGGCTTGAATTGGCGAAAGTTGGTTTTCAGCGATTTTCGGTCGGCAGTGGAAAATAGGCTATCGAGGTCAGAATGACATTCCGGAAGTTGGAACTGGTTTGTAATGTCATTTTGGATATGTCTGCAAAATTTCAGGCTAATCGAAGTGGTTTTGGATGGTTTCGGCATCATTGGTGGATTTTAGAAATTTCAAAGTTCTTAGACTTGAATCTGATGTTAATTTTGTGTTTTGATGTTAGTTTTGGTGTTTTGAGAGTGCAACGAAGTCTGAATGATATTATGGGATGTGTTGGTAACTTTGGTTGAGGTCCCGAGAGGCTCGGGATTTATTTCGAGTGATTAACGGGCATCATTGGACTGAAAAACACTGTTGTTTCTGGTGTTTCACAACTGAAGGTTGTTCACTGCGATCGCGTAGGTAGGTGTGCGATCGTGTAGGTTTAAAATGGACCAGGGTGAATTTGTTCAGTGCCATCGCAGAAAAAAGGCCGCGATCGCGTAGCTTTGGGGGTCAGTTCAGTGCGATCGCGTGGGGTTCATCGCGATCGCGTAGAGGAAAACCAGGCGCGTGGGGGTGAGGTCAATTGGTCTTCGCGATCGTGTGCATTGGGTTACGATCACGTGAGGTTGGACTGCTGCGAACCGCGATCGCGTGGCTAAGTTTGCGATCGCGGAGAGGAAATCACTGGGCATATTTAAATGAACCCTTCCGCGACTTAAACCTTATTTTACACCATTGTTGGGCGGAAGAGAGCTTTTTGAACGAATTTTGAAGGAGAAAATCAGAGGGTTGCTTAGAGGTAAGTAATTTGATTATTAAAACTCATTTATGGGTGATTATAGACCATAATCTCAGCGTTTAATTCATGAAAAATAGTAGAAAACAGGGATTTTGGGACTTGAGAATAAGAGACCTTTCGGGGTCGATTTGAGGGTTCAAACGGATTCCGATTTTGGTGTTCTTTATATGTACGAAATCTGGGAGGACGAAGAACACTTTTATGTAAAAATTTCTGAGTTTAGGGATGTGGGCCCAGGGGTCGGGTTTTGACTAAATTCGGGTTTTTGAGCTAAATTGATATTGTTCGATTGGGATTCACACCTTAAGCATAATTTGATGATAAAAACCTGAACTTGGTAGATTTAGAGCACTCAGAGGCCGGATTTTGAGGCAAAGACACTGCGGAATAGTTTTTAGCCGGTTTTGAGGTAAGTAACGTTTCCAAACTTGGTTCTGAGGGTTAGAAACCCCGAGCTAAATGATTTATGACTATTGCTGAGGTGATGCACATGCCAAGTGATGGCCGTGCGGGCGTGCACCGGGTATTTGTGGCCTGGCTTATCCCATGTCCCCGCTTAGTGATTATTCCGTGATGATATTTGTGCATCTATTAATGTTGTAATTGTGAACATGTTAGAAATCATGTTAAGTGTAAATGCTAGGCTTCATGCCGAAAATGCTGAGACCCGAGTGGACGTATATTGCTGTCTCATGTTGCGATTATTTGATGTCATATACTCAGTCCTGTTATAGCATATCATTTCATGTCTCTGTCTCAGTATTGTTAATTACATGCATACTTATCATTGTTTCGGGCTGATGAAGGCATTTGTGATCCATGTGAGTGAGACTGAATAGTAATGACTGAGAGAGGCCGAGAACCTGTTATTGAGACAGTTATGAGAATGGACTGCACACTGCAGTGATATTTAAAGCATTCCTTCGTTGGCTTGATACGGCGCTTGGGCCACTATGGCCCCTCCAGAGTCTTTACACCCCCAGTGAGCGCAGATATTGAGGGGTGGATCTTCCCTAGGCATGGATCTTGTCCGAAGTGATGAGGGATGGATTTTCCCTGGGCATGGATCTTGTCCGAAGCTGATGTTATGAGAGGGATGGATCTTCCCTGGATATGGAAATTGTCCGAGTGTTGTATTCTGGAGATGGATCTTCTCCGTGGGGGCTGGACTGGCATTTTTCCTCAGTACATAGTGACTACGGTCACCGGTGTTTATGCATATTCCGAGATGGAACTTCCCTGGGCCTGAGAGCCATATATAGCACTGAGTGGACTTCTGTGGGAGAGATGTGAGCACTATGTGCATATCCATACTTGTTTCATAGCATATATTTTATGATGGCATGTAGAGTATACTGGCATACTTGGCATATTTTCTCATCCTGATAAATTGTTAACATGTCTAAATTCTGCATAATATTTATCGTAACGAAATTGAGGTTTTGTCTGTGACTACCTCTCAGCCCATAGTTTGGGTTCGTTACTTCTGAGTTGGTGTACTCACGTTACCCCCTGCACCTTGTGTGCAGATCCAGGTACATCGAGATCCGGTAGCGGATTTTGAGTAACAGTCAGAGTTTCTAGTGGAGTTGTCGAGGTAGCAGCTGACGATTGCGACCTCGCCTTCTCTTTCTTTATTCCACCTATTGCATTTATGTTGAGACAATGTTGTCCATTTCACCTTTTCTTTGTTTATGTTTTAGTAGCTCATGAATGAGTGACACCGGATCCGGGGATTGGAGGTTTAAATTTAGTTTTTCAAATATTGTTATTAAATTTCAGATTCTTAGTTTTATTAAGAAATTCGTTTAAAAATCACATTTTTACTGGGAATTGAATTCAGCTTAGTTAAATAAGGAGGCTTGCCTGGTTCCACGACAGGCGCCATCACGACTCCGGGATTGGGTCGTGACAACCTCTCTGAGGTTAGACGGACGACTTACTGAGTACACGTTGTTTTTGTACTCATGCTACACTTGCTGTGCATTTTATTGCACAGGTACTTTAATAGCAATGTGGAGGATTCGGAGACTTAGGAAAGTTGCATCATCCGAAGGTGATCCGCAGCTGACACAGTCTCCTTCATACTGTATTTATTCATTTTAAATTTCCTTGTCCAGTTGTACTCCGGACAGGCTTTGTTATAATTGTATAAATTCTTAGAAATTGCTCATGTACTTGTGACACCGGGTTCTGAGATATGTATTGGGAATAATGGTTTAAGTGAAATCTTTAGATAACTGTTTTTAAATAACAGAATTTTATTTGATGTCGTATTTGATTTACGAAAGTTTATTTATTTGATTATGAAATGCAAGGAAAGGTAACGGTTTCGAAAATGTTATAACATGAATGTATTTCAACTAATTAAGGATTTGGCTTGCTTGATAGTGGTGTCCGGCGCCATCACGACCTATGGATCTTGGGTCATGACATCATGGTATCATAGCACTTGGTTCCCGTAGGTCTCACGAGTCATGAGCAAGTCTAGTAGAGTCTTGCGGATTGGTACAGAGATGTCTGTACTTATCATCGAGAGGCTGCAAGACTGTTCGGAGTACTTCCCTTCTTGATTCCTCATGGTGCGAGTTGATTCTTTTGAGGCTTATGCCTATGTTCATTCCTACTCAATCCTAAGCGTTGCAAAGAGCTTGCTATGGATCGGGAATTTGAGGAATGGAAATGGTGATGTGAATGTAATTTGAGATGCTTCCATATGTAATTGGTTGTAATTGTTGTTATGGCCCTACAAAAGGGTAATATGTTGTTTCAGCTCAGTAGTTGTATTTCTGGGAGCCTTAAGGTTGTGCTCGGGTAGCGATGAGGTTTAAAATTGATTGTCGCGGTGTCGAGATGATGATAGGAACGTAGCCCGTATGTTGGGGGTGATGAATGGTTTGAAGGGAGGTCTTCTCAGAGTGTGATTTCGAGATTTTGGTGTATTACTTCCGATAGAGGAAAGGCATTTGGGTTATGAATGGTCCGGTTGGGGTTGATAAAGTAGTAAGACTTGGTGTCTTCAATTGAGGTGGGATATGCACCTGTGACGTGTAGTCGCTGTCATTGATCGAATGAAATGTGGTAAGTTTGGCGGTTCTATGTTTTCTTCGGTTGCGTGGGGTCTGAGTATTGAGAAGGAGTATTGAAGAAAGCGGTTGGCAGAGATCGTGTGGTGCGGTGGTTCAGTACCGGGTAAGGGTTGGTAATGAAGGCAACTAGTGAAAGATGATCTTCGGAGAGCTTGAAGTCGTGGTGATCTGCTGGTTTGAGAGCTATATAGAATGGTCCTAAAGTGTGGCTAGGCGGTGGTTCCATCTCTAGGAGGCTTGTTTTAAGAAGCGGAAGTCGAGCAGTCACAAAGTGGGGGAGCGGCAGCATAGCTTGGAATTTGAAGATATTGTCGCACATTTAATGGATGTGCATCAGGAGCGAACGGACTAGTAAAGTTGGTAAATGAAGTAGGGTGTAGGATGAGGTATTGAAGTCGTAGAGAGCGTGCATTTCAGCGTCATTGGGAGGTGTCCGCGGGTGATTTCCACAGGTGGGTTATCTTCTGTGAATAGGTTAGCGATGGCGGGATTGGCATGTCTCGGTGAAGGGTTCTAGTGGCTATTCGGTCGGAGGCGGAATGTGTGAATGATGCTAGAGAATTTGAGTATTTAGGGAGTGCTAGCAAGAAGATTTGGAAGAATTGGACGGATTAGTTGAGCAAGGTCGTGTTATCAAAGGAGGAAGGATCTCAGTAGGGTCTAGAGGGGTGCAAGGAGTAGCTTCGAGTTAAGTGGGGGAGTCCCACCATCTACAGTTGGGTTGTAGGATTTTCTTTGCATAGGGTTGAGGATTTTCGGCGTGTTGGCAAGTTATTTCAGCTAAGAAAAAAAGGAGTAAAATGGTAATTGTGCGTGGGATTTGACGAATATGTGCAAAAGTCGGCACTGTCGGATCAGGATTAGGTTTTGGAAGATTCAAAATTTATGCTTAAGGCATGGGCGAGTTGTAAGGATAGTGACTCAGTCACGTGTTTCATTGAAAAAGGTGTTCCTATGCTAGGAGAGCCTTGGATTTGAGTGTATTCGGGGCCAGTCAGAGTGGGTGACTCTTAATAGCGGTCCTAGTGAGCTCAAAGGTAAGAAGGCGGCGTTTAAAGATTTCAGGCAGCAGTATGATCGAGAATCAAGCTTTTGCAGAGTGATCTCTTAGAAAAAAATGAGGATGGTTGGAATTTTCTATGATATGTTTCAGCATGCAAGATGATATTGGATGAGTAAGAGAAATAGACTCCGGATTGAAGAAAAGATTATCAGAAGGGTATGAGACGGGTTGCGGGATTTAGGCAGCATAGTCTCGTGAATCAAGGTCACTCGGGATGAGTGAGGGTTGAGTTTGCTATGGGTTTAGGGAAGTTGTTATTGTTCCTGAGGCAATTAATGATGATTCAAAAAATATAGATTGATTAGCCATGGTTGAAATTGCGCATTTGCGGCAATGATTGGATCCTTTGATGTGATTTGGTTATGCATGAGTTTCGTGCCGGTGTGTGCGGGGCTTGTCGGCCGTCGTAGCAGATCTCATGTGGGAACATTTGAGTTCTATGACCTGTCAGGTGTAGGCGGACTCCGAAAGGGTTATGGTGGTATAGGCTACTATTTAAGAATTTGCATGATTGGGTGATAATGAGAATTCACTCGTGTGTTGAGATGGTACCCTTGAATTGAGTTAAGTAAACGGTTTCTATATGATGAAGTGTTCCCTTTATTGGTGGTTCAGAAGTTATGATGGAATTCTTGCGCTACCCCATGTTGGTATGTTAAGTGCGGGAAGGAGTAATTAACTGGGAGTAAGAATTGAGATTTAGGTCCGATGTTTATAAANATGGGTTCTTGATGTGTTTTGCGGCCTTAGTGTGGGCGGTGTTATGGATGGGCAGACTTGTTGCCTTGTGTGGAAGGTCGTGGGAGCATGACCGCGAAAAGATTGCATAAAGTGTGACATGTAGTCACTTGATGGAATTCACATTTGGACAGAGTATAAAGAAGTGCATTATTACTTAATTGAAAATTTACGCCTGGAGGGCGTTCGTTTAAGTTGATTATGGATTATGGGGTGTTAGTCCCGGTGATGATGGTTGTTCTCGTGTATTATGAGAAAAGCTAGGTTAATATGGACTCAGGCAAAAGCTAATAGCTAAGTTTGTTGCGAGCGAGGTGGCTCGATGTTTGTGGATGGATTTAAATATGATTATGGGCTCCGTATGAGCCAGACATGTCCCTTTCAGTGGAGCTCCTTTCACGAAAAGATATTAGAATAACGGGTGTTATTCCGTCTTCGTCGAATTTATGTGTTATTGTGATTGTGCCGAACGAGTTGCGAAACGGCTTTGATATTTTCTTATGTGTTGAGGTCCCGCGTAGCGGGAACATTATGTGAGAAGGATAGCTCTTGAGACCCAGAGTATATATATATATATATATCACACCTCAGTTGTGCTTGAGTTTTGTAGCCTATGGCTTTATCAGTCTCCCTAGGATGGTATTATGATGAGAAGGGTTAATATGTATTTATTTTCTTGTGATTTATTTCCTATCTTCTGGTAAGAATTCGTATTAGTTGCGTGAGCTGAATAGTTCCTGTGTCATTTCTTACTATCATGTTCGAGTTATGGCATATTGGGCGATGTGGTATCATGTGAGGCTATTGGTTATGTTCAATATGGTTTGTGGTCAGACGATGAGTTATGTGGTGCATGGTGCCGATTCAGGAAGGGTATGCAGTTATGATCTAGTGTATCGTGTGCTAGTTGATGCAGTGCTTATATATATTGAAACTAGGCCTGGCTAGAGAAATTTCAGGTGTTTAAATGAATTCTGAGCTTATTAAATGGATAAACAAGGAATCTCCAGATTTGATCAAGCTATTGTGCTAGTCTGGGTTGTGGTAGCACGGGCAGGTGCTCGAGATGTTAAATAGTGATTTCAGGTAACTCCAGAGAAGTTCTTAGCACGTTCGAGGACGAACGTCGGTTTAAGTGGGGGAGAATGTAATGACCCGACCGGTCATTTTGAGTTCTAGCGCGTCGTTCGGGTTGAAGTCGTGAGCAACTCCGTTTCAGGTATTATGACCCATGGGCGTGGTCGGAATTGAATTCCAGGAAGTTTAGAATTGATTTGGAAAGAATGTTCTCATTTCAGAAGCCTTGAGATGGAGAAATCAACTAAGATTGGAATTTTGGGTAAACGATCTCCGAATCAGGATTTGAAGGTTCCAGCAGGTTTATATGATGATTTCAGACTTGGATGTATGTCTGGATCGGTTTTTGGATAACCCGGGAGCGTTTCTGAGTATATTATGGAAGTTAGCATTTTAGGAGGATTTCATGAATTTGGGCTTGAAGTGCATATCAGTGAGGTTGATGTCCGTTTGTTATTCCGAGTCTGGGAATAGCCCCGTGTTGTGATTCTTGAATTGGGAGCGCAATCGGAAGTGAATTTGGATGTCCGTATGTCATTTTGGAGTCATTTGGCTAAAGAGAGAAATTTGAATGTTTTTGGGAAAATCCGGCCGGAAGTGGAAGTTTTGATATCGAGGTCGGAATGCGATTCCGGAAGTTGGAGCAGGTCCGTACTGTTGAATATGACTTGTGCACAAAATTTGAGGTCAATCGGACGTGATTTTATAGGTTTCGGAATCGGATGTAGAAGTTTGAAATTCTAAGTTCTTAAAGAATTGGGTTTGAGTGAGATTCGTTATTTCGGCGTTGTTTGATGTGATTTGAGGCTTCGAGCAAGTTCGTGTTATGTTTTGGGATAGGATGGTATGATTGGACGGGGTCTCAGGGGCCTCGGGTGGATTCCAGGTAGGTAACAGATCAAAGTTGAAGTTGTAAAAGGGCTGAAGCTGCTGTCATCTGGTGTAACCGCACCTGCGAGGCTTTGAACGCAGGTGCGGCTTGGGCGCCGCAGGTGCGAGAGTGGGTAGGCTTGGTTGGGGACCGCAGGTGCGATGGATTTTCCGCACCTACTAAGCCGCAGGTGCGGACAGTGGGGCGCATGTGCAATTTAGGCTGAAGTTGAGGAAACCCGCAGGTGCGGGAGATTTGGTCGCACCTGCGGGATCGCAGGTGCAGAGGAAGGACTGCAGGTGCGGAAATCGACCTGGGCATAATGTTTTAAAACAAGAAATTTTGTTCATTTTTCTCATGGCTTAGGCGATTTCGGGAGGCTTCAAGAGAGGATTCCTTCATGCATTGTCAAGGTAAGTAAATTCCTCCCGTTTGTAAGTTAAATACGAGATTATATGCATGGATTAGGCATGGAAATTGGTAGCAAATTGGGGTTTTTGAAAAAAAACCTAGAAAATGTAAATTTGAATTTTAGCCACAAATTGAGCATGAATATTTGGGTAAATTATATATTTGAGTTAGTAAGGTTATGGGTAGGATGTATCTTCGAGAAATTTCGGATTTCCGAGCCGTGGGCCCGAGGGAATTTTGATCATTTCTCCAAGCGGGGTTGGGAAAGTATATAATCTGAATTTGTTGTGAGCATTAGGATGAATTTTCTTTGCTTTTTAACTTATGTGGTAGTTTCGGAACGTTATGCGTCCGTTAGAGTCATCGGAAGGGCTTGGAAGCCAGTGTTGGAATTTCAGAGTGAGGTAAGTCTCCTTTCTAACTTTGTGAGGGGGAATTGTCCCCTAGGTGAATTAATTCAGTACATGCTATTATCTTCGGGGGCTACGTACGCACGAGGTGACGGGAGTCCGTGCGTAGCTACTATTATACCATGTTCGGGTAGCCTAGGACCCACTAGCATGCTTTATGTGTGTACCTGTAACCCTACCTGTAATATTAAACTGCTGATATGACCAAAATGTAATTGAATGTTTAAAAGAAAGCTAGAGTTCATATTGTTAACCTTCTAAAAAGAGAATTGTTTCTGCTGTGAATATATGTGTACCTGGACTGGGTTGTATCATGGAGTAGCACTAAACTTGTCAAATGAGTTTAAAAAAAAAAGATTTCAAAACCTGTATTTCATGTTTCTTTTAATAAAGATTTTACAACTTTCCTGAGAAAAACTATTTTCTTGATGAAATACGAATTTATTACGTGGATATGTGTAACTTTGGGTACCTGAGTCGCTTGAGTGATTCGCGATCAGGAAGACCCTATATTTGTGCATGTACTTATATGAGCACCTGGGTCGCATGTATGATTAGCGAGCAGGCTAGCCGTATTATGTTAACCGCGTCGCATGACCAATTTGCGAGCGGGGCAGATAGATGCATCTATGGTTCGAGCCGGTCGACCCCTCGGCAGTGCACAATTTATTATTGTTGGTCCGCGTCNGCATGAAATGTTAAATTGTCAACTGAAATGACAAAGATTTAAAGTTATTTAAAAGACTTTTGGAAGAAGATGTTCCTTCCGTTGATTTTTTATTATTTGATTTAATCACCATGTTTATTAGTTGTTAATATGACGAAGATATGAAGCGTGAAATGTGAACGGAGTTGTAAGGTATTTAAATCTTGTTTTATAAATTGCCTATGATGAACCATGCTTAATGTCACTCTTGAATATTTATAATGGACCTTTAGTAAGTGCCTAAGTTGACCTCTCGTCACTATCTCTCTGAGGTTAGGCGAGCAACTTACTGAGTACACATTGTTTTTGTACTCATGCTACACTTACTGTGCATTTTATTGCACAGGTACTTTCATAGCAATGTGGAGGATACAGAGACTTAGGTGAGCTGCATCATCCGGAGGCGATCTGCAACTGACAGAGTCTCATTTATACTGTATTTATTTATTTTAAATTTCCTTGTCCAGTTGAATTTCGGGCAGGCTTTGTTATGATTGTATAAATTCTCAGAAATTGCTCATGTACTTGTGACACCGGGTTCTGAGATATGTATTGGGATATAATGGTTTAAGTGAAATCTTTAGATCACTGTTTTTTAAATAACATAATTTTATTTGTTGTCGTATTTAATTTACGAAAGTTTATTTATTTGATTATGAAATGCGAGGAAATGTAACAGTTTCGAAAATGTTAAAACATGAATGTATCTCAACTAATTAAGGATTTGGCTTGCCTGACAGTGGTGTGCGGCGCCATGAATTTTGGGTCGTGACACTAACCAAGAAAAAATAATTGAATTACAGTTGATTAAAAAAATTTATGAAGAGGCTAATAAACCTTCTCCATAATTAAAGAAGTCGAACCAATTAATAATAGATCATTGAATTAGAAATAATTTAAAATATTTGTGAAGAGACTAAACCTACTCCATAAAGAACTCCACCCAATAAAATAAATAACTGAATTAAAAATATTTTAATTAAAAAGTGTGTGAAAAGTCTAAATCTTCTGCATAAAGAACTCTAACCTAAAAGAAATGTTAAAAAATACTAAAAGAAATAGGAAAAATATTTAAAAAGATTAAAAATGAAATTGTGAAGACTAAATTAAACCTTCTCCATATAAAGCATAAGAATTGTCTTCAGATAAAATCAAAATCACAAATCTAGAATATACAACCTATTCTTGATTTTAGGAATACTAGTCTTTAGGATACGCGCGTTGCGCGTGTATTCTGTCTGAGTGAGTACAATTTTTTAAGGAATTATATAAATTTTATGTTAGGCTTAGTACTATAAAAGAAAAGTTAAAGAAAAAAGTATAATTTTTGAAAGTGTAAAAACAGGCGAATGATATTTCGCCAAGGGTATTCGTACTTTTAATATAGATAGATAGATAGATAGATAGTGTCATGATCCAAAATTCATTAAAGGTAGTGATGGCGCCTGACACTGCTGCCAGGCAAGCCAATAATAATTGATTAACTACTCATTTTAGTATTTTGAAAACATAACTTTTCCTTCAATTAAATAATAAGAAATAAAATTACAGAGTAAATGATAATATTTTTTCCAAATACACTAATGAGCACTCATAAGTACCCCCAAAACCCAGTGTCACAAATGCATGAGCAACAACTAGGAAGATAAAATAAAATACAACATCTGTCCGGGATACAAATTAGACAGGGAAGATATAAATAACTCTGAAGGAAACTCTGCTAGTTGCGGGTCGTAACATAGAATGCAGCACACCTAAGTCCCCGCATTAACCACACCTCTGCGCCCACAAGACCACTAAACATATATGTGCCTGCACAAAAATGTGTAGTAAGTGTAGTATGAGTATCTAAATCAACGCGTACCCACTCTAACCTCGAAGAAGTACTGACGAGGGGTCGACTCCGACACATGTAGTATGAGTATGTAAATCAACGCGTACCCACTCTAACCTCGCAGAAGTACCGACGAGGGGTCCACTCCGACCTTTACTATGGACTATAAATAAAATATTGATGATATAATTAAGCAAGGATTACATAGAACGACGGTAAGCTCAATATCATGAAGTAAGTAAATAATTCTTTTGTTAATAAGAAATTTCCAAATTTTATTTTTTCATCATTTATCATTTTGTATCTCATGCCAATGAAGCAATATCAATTATTATAAATTCCAACACAACCAATTCAATTATGCGCATGTCATGTCGAGGTCGTACCGCCTGATCCAACATAAATATTTAAATTGTGCACTGCCGAAGGTCAAGTGGCACGATTCATAGATGCATCTATCTGCTACCGAAGCGTTCGACCCGCTCCACAAAAGAGAAAAATATATTTAAAACAACCAATTGAAGATTTATTAAGGAACAATTATTCAAGGAAATGCCAATTCTTAATTAACGATCAAGTATATAAAGTTTAACCTTTTTAAATTTCTTTACCAAGTTTCAGTATGTTTTAAACAATTAAATTAACAAGTAGGTTACAAACTTCGCAAGTATAACATGATTTGGGTTCTACATTACCCGGACATTAAGCATTATAGTATCTATGCACGAACTCTCGTTACCTCGTGCTTACGTAGCCCCCACAAATAGAAGCACATATTAAATCAATTTACCTATGGGGTTAATTCCCTCTTACAAGGTTAGAAAAAAAACTTACCTCGCTCCGAAATTCCACAACCGGTTTCCAAGCCCTTCCAACAACTCAAACCAGTGCCCAACGCTCCAAAACTAGTCAATAAATGTGAAAATCCATAAATATATACTCCAATACTTATTATAATCCAATTTACAATAATTTCAAACTCTGCTCGAAAAGTCGATAAAATCAACCCTCGGGCCTACATGCCCGGATGCCGAAACTTTTTGAAGATAAACATTACCCATAATATCGCGAACTCAAATATATAATTTATTCTCAATTCCATGGGTAAATTTCGTGGTCAAAATCCAAAAAATATCAATTACTAGATTTTCTACCAAAACCCCAAATTTCCACTAATTTTTCAAGAATTTCCATATTAAAATTTATATATAATCCAAGTATTTAACTTGCAATAGGTGGGAATCACTTACCTTGACATAGATGATGAAGATGAAGCTCCAAAATTCCTCATAGGTCGGCTCCCATAAGGGAAATGAGATAAAATGAGCCAAACACGTTTTTGCAAATTTATACACTGCCCAGGCGACCCTTCTTCGCGTTCGCGGGCCTCCCATCGCGTTCTCGATGAACAAAATTCTCAAAAGCCTTTTTCAAACTCTTCTTAGGAAGCCTTTAGTATAATGATCATAACTTTTTGTACAAAACTCTAAATAATAAATAGTTTAGTTTTTTGCAAACTAGACACCAATATCTACAACTTTTATGTTTTTGTCATCTCTCATTTTCTTATAGATTTTGAGATATAAGCTGTCAAAGTCATCCCTGTGCAATACAAATTATTTTTTCCGGACAACTTGTAGTGGACCAGCCATACCTTTTTGTACTCAAATACAAATGCTAAATAGTTTAACTTTTTGATAATTAGACACAAAGAGCTACAACTTTTATTTTTGGATCATCTACAAATTCTTTATATATTGCAAGATATAAGCATCCAAAGTCGGACGATGCACCGCAGGAATCCCTTCTTTGCGACCACGAGAACCTCTTTGCGAACGCGAAGAACAAAGTCCAAGAAGCAAAATCCTTCTTCGCGAATGCGATAGGCTCCTCGCGAACGCGAAGAACAACACCATACATCAGATAGCCAACATCTACAGTAGCCTAAATTGATCTGATAACACCTGAAACACCCCCGATGCCCCATCCAATCACACCAACATGTCCCAAAACATGACACGAGCTGGCTCGAGTCCTCAAATTACACCAAACAACATTGAAATCATGAATCGCACCCGAATTCAAGCTTAATGAACTTTAAAACTTCAAACTTCTACATTCGATGCCAAAACCTACCAAATCACGTCCGATTGACCTTTAATTTTGCACACAGGACACATTTGATATTATGGACCTACTCCAACTTTCGGAATCAAAATCCGAAGCAGATATCAAAAAGTCCAGTCCTAGTCAACCTTCCCAAAAACCTTCAAATTTGTAACTTTCGCCAAATGACCCCGAAATGACCTACGGACCTCCAAATACACATACGGACGCGCTCCTACAACCAGAATCACCAAACGGGGCTATTCCAAAGCTCGGAATCCCAAACAAACATCGTAACATTGAAATACACATCAACCCAAATTCATGAAATTCTTCCAACGTAAACTTTCCACAATTGGCGCGGAAACGCTCCCGGATTATCCAAATCCCGATCCTAACATGCGCCCAAGTCCAAAATCATCATACGAACCTGTTGGAACCTTCAAATCTCGATTTCGAGGTCGTTTACTCAAAAATTACACCTTAATCAATTTTCCAACTTAAAGCTTCCGAAATGAGAATTTTCTTTCCAAATTAACTCCGAACTTCCTGAAATTCCATTCCGACTACACGTACAAGTCATAATACCTGAAATAAAGCTACTCATGGCTTCATACCGTTGCACAACACGCTAGTGTTGAAAATGACTGGTCGGGTCACTACATTCTCTCCCACTTAAATATACGATCATCCTCGAACATGCTAAGGACTGCTCCAGAGTTGTCCAAAATTATTGTTTAACACATCGTGCACATACCCGTTCTACACAACTCAATTGAGCGCATTAGCTCGAGCAAATTTGAAGATTCTCCCTTTTATTTAGTCAAATTAGCCTTAGAGCCAAATTCCAAAATCCATTAATGGTTGTGATGGCGCCTAATGTCGCTGCCAGGAAAGCCAACAATAATTGATTAACTTGATTACTCATTCTAGTATTTTGAAAACATAATTTTTCCTTCAATTAAATAATAAGAAATAAAATTATAGAGTAAATGATAATATTTTCCACAAATACAATTCTTAAACATTCATAAGTACCCTAGAACTCAGTGTCACAAGTGCATGAGCATCAACTAGGAAGATAAAATAAAATACAGCATCTGTCCAGGATATAAATTAGACAGGAAAGATATAAATAACTCTGAAGGAGACTTTGCTAGTTGCGGGTCGTAACATAGAATGCAGCTCACCTAAGTCCCCGCATTAGCCACATCTCCATGCCCACAAGGCCACTAAACATATATGTGCCTGCACAAAAGTGTTCAGCAAGTGTAGTATGAGAACGTAAATCAATGCGTACCCAACAAATATCCAGTCTGACCTCGAAGAAGTAATGACGAGGAGTCGACTCAGACACTTACTATTGGCTATAAATAAAATACCAATGATATAATTAAGCTTGGACTACATAGAACATATGGAAGATCAATATCATAAAGTAAGTAAACAATTCTTCTGCTAATAAGAAATTTCCAAATTTTATTTTTTCATCATTTAACATTTTGTATCTCAATGAAGCAATACCAATTATTATAAATTCGGACACAAATAATTCAATCATGCACAAGTCATGCCGAGGTCGTACGGCCCGATCCAACATAAACATTAAAACGGTGCACTGCCGAGGGTCGAACGACATGAACCATAGATGCATCTATCTGCTACCGAGGCATTCGTCTCGCTCCACAAAAGAGAAAAATACATTTAAAATAACCAATTCAAGAATTATTAAGGAACAATTATTCGAAGAAATGCCAATTCTCAATTAACGATCAACTATGTAAAGTTTAAACTTTTTCAATTCCTTTACCAAGTTTAAATATGTTTTAAGAAATTAAATTAACAAGTAGGTTACAAACATCACAAGTATAACATGATTTGGGTCCTAGACTACCTGGACATTAAGCATTATAGTATCTATGCACGGACTCTCGTCACCTTGTGCACACGTAGCCCCCACAAATAGAAGCACATATTAAATCAAATCACCTATGGGGTTAATTCCCTCTTACAAGGTTAGAAAGGAGACTTACCTCGTTCCGAAATTCCATAACCGGCTCCCGAGCCCTTCCAACAATTCAAACCGATGCCCAACACTCCAAAACTAGTCAATAAATGTGCAAATCCATAAATATATACTCCAATACTTATTATAATCCAATTTACAATGATTTCGAACTCCGCTCGAAAAGTAGATAAAATCAACCCCGTGCCCAGATTCTGAAAACTTTCGAAGATAAACATTACCCATAACATCACGAGCTCAAATATATAATTTATTATCAATTCCATGTATTAAATTCATGGTCAAAATTAAAAAAATATCAATTTCTTGGTTTTCTACCAAAACCTCGAATGTCCACTAATTTTCCATGAATTTCCATGTTAAGATGTATATATAATCCAAGTATTTAACTTGCAATAGGTGGGAATCACTTACCTTGACATAGATGATAAAGATGGTGCAACAAAATCGCTCATAGGCCGGCTCCCATAAGGGAAATGAGATAAAATGAACCAAATCCATTTTTACAAACTTATACACGTCCCAGACGACCCTTCTTCGCGTTCGCGGGCCTCCCATCGTGTTCGTGATGAACAAAATTCTCAAAAGCTATTTCCAAACTCTTCTCAAACAGCCTCTAGTATAATGGTCATAACATTTCCTACAAAACTCTGAATGACAAATAGTTTAGCTTTTTTGAAAAACTAGACACCAAGATCTACAACTTTCATGTTTTCGTCATCTCTCAATACCTTATAGATTTCGAGATAAAGTTTCCAAAGTCAACCTTGTGCAACATAAATTTCTTCTGCATCTTCCCGGACAGCTTGTAGTGTACCAACCATAACTTTTTATACGCAAATCTAAATACTAAATGGTTTAATTTTCCAAAAATCGGACACAAAGAGATACAACTTTTATTTTTGGATCATCTCTTAATTCTTTATATATTACAAGATATAAGCTTTCAAAGTCGGACAATGGATAGCAGGAATCCCTTCTTCACGAACGCGAGAACCTCTTCGCGAACGCGAAGAACAAGTCCCAGCAGCAAAAAACAGCATCTAAAGGAGCCTAAATTGATAAGATAACACCCGAAACACCCCCGAGACTCACGTGACCCCGTACAATCACACCAACCTGTCCCAAAATACGACACGAACTTGCTCGAGACCTCAAATCACAAAAAATATCGAAATCATGAATCACACCCCAATTAAAGCTTAATGAACTTTAGGACATCAAACTTCTACATTTGATGCCGAAACCTATCAAATCACGTCTGATTGACCTCAAATTTTGTACACAAGTCACATTTGACATTACAGACCTACTCTAACTTACGGAATCGAAATTCAAATCGGATATCAAAAGTCCACTCCCGGTCAAACTTCCCAAAAATCGTCAAATTTCTAACTTTCGCCAAATGACATACGGACCGCCAAATCAACATCCGGACTCACTTCTAAGACCATAATCACCATACGGAGCTATTCCCGGGCTCGGAATCCCAAACAGACTCGATAAAATTGAAATACACTTCAACCCAAATTCATAAAATTTCTCCGAAGTATACCTCACCATAAATACCCACAAAAATTAATAAATAGATTTTCTTATTTTTTTAAATTTTTTTTATATTTTTTTGTAATTATTTGCAATTTTGCATTTAGTTGCATTTTTCCTGCATTTTTAGCATTTTAAAATCATAAGAAATAACAAAAAATATTTAAATCTTCTTCATGTAGAATTTTTAGGGTTTTGTTGGCATCTAGCATCTAATTACAGGATTTGATTATATTATTAAAAGAAAATCACAAAAAATTGTTTATTTTGATATTTTTTAACGATTTAGGATTGACTAATTAGGTAAATAATATAAATAGATAGTTAAATTTTATAAATTAAGATAATTTAGTACTTAATTAGGATTTAATTAAATTAATTAGATTCTTAAAATTAAGGAAAAGGGGGGCCTAGTTAAGCCTTGGCCGGATTGGGCCAGTTCAAACCGACNTCTTCACAAGATCCAACGGCTCGGAACTCCCCCTCTCTTTAATATATAAATGTCCTAACGACCCTCTACCCCCTCATTTCCATCTCCCCCATCTCATATCTCTCTTTCTAACCTCACCTCAAACCCTAGCCGCCTCTCCACCCTCTGCCCTGAGCCGCCGCCGGAAATCGGCTATGGCGGCAGCGATACCCCAAAGCCACCCATCACCTCATACACTACCCTGCATCTCATAAACTTCACCATACCAATCAACCCCCCTAAAACCTCCACAAAAACAAGTAGATCTAAGATCCAAAAACCTTAGAAACCCTAATTCCGCCCTGAGCCGCTGTCGAAAATCGCCTACGGCGGCGACGGAACCCTAAACCTACCCAAACTCACACCCTAGAACCCCACACCCTCTTGAACCCCACCATACCAACTAATCACCCAAAAACCCCCCACAAAGATCCTTAGATCTTAGATTTAAACCGCAAAAACCCCAGCTCCACCCTGAGCTGCCGCCGAAAATCACCGACGGCGGCGGTGACTTTCAAACCGCCTCAAAACCAAACCCCATAATCCCCTCTTCAACCTCAACTCAGATCTACCCTCAACACCGCTAAAAACCCAGCCAAAAACCCAGCCAAAAACCTTAAATTTCAGATTTGAAAACCCTTCTAAACCCCAAGATCTGCCCTGTTAAACCTTTTCGCTTAGCTTGTCTAAAAATCTTCCTACCAAGATTCCCATCAGGGATCTCAGATTCTAGATGGGAGTCTTGGCTAGAGGTTTTTTAACAACTAGATCCCTTTTTCCAAACAGTCCGTTAGATATATTTTCCTTTTTCCTTTTTATTTTTTGCTTTTCCTTTATTTTTATTATTATTATTATGTGTTTTATCATTATTATATTTTATGTTTATTTTTAGTTGTTACTGTTTTTAATTATTTTATTTTATTTTATATTAATTAAGTAGAATTAGTTAGGTTAAATTAAATCAATAATTAGTAGATGCTTGTTTGGTAGTTGTTTGTCTAATATTAGGAATTGGGCTCCATTGAAGTGACCCATTTAACTTGGCTAAAAAATTGGACCTATTTGTGATAGACATGCCCATAGCTTTGGTAATTCTTAAGAACCCAAGGTCTTTTAGACCGGAGTCACATGACTCAGGCTCAGAACCAGGTCTGGTTCTGAGGAAATTCCAAAGCCCTGAAGGGCCAACTTTGGAATTTTAAATTGAAAGTTTTTCAGTAAAAATTAGGAAGATCCTAGAATAGGGATAACTCTCCCAAGCTGAGTAGGAAAGAATAAGGATAAGATCACAAATATCCAGAAATTGGACAGTTGTACATTTTATGTGATAAGAAGGTACCAGAAATTGGACAACTGTCTATTTTTCTGTTGGGAAAGATGCCTTTTCCCTAATTTTTAGGAAATGCTAGCAGATTCCCTTTGTACCTTGATTCTTATCTCTTTTCACTCCCTCACTCTATATAAACACTCATTTTTCTTCATTATAGAGAAGAAAGAAAACAGATAGACATACACACAAAATTTCTGAAAAACACACTGAGTCTGCATTGCCTTAAGTATTTTCTCCATTTTCAAAAATTTCTGAAAAATCAACCTTGGTATTTTAGAAACAAAAATATATTACTTTCCTGTCTTAAAAAATCCTACTATTTTCCTTACTCTACTGGGTTTTGGTCAAGCTTGGGTTGTTTGATTTTCTATTTGATTTCCTTGTGGATGCTTTACTCAAGTTTTCAGAGACATATTTTCTCTGGTTATTTTGGTTTCTTGCTGCTATCAGGGTATTATTATTGACAATGTAAAGATCCAGTTTATTTATAGATGTTTTGTTATCATAACTATTATTTTGGTGTTGTCAAGTTTGTTTGAATATGAGTTAAATGATTACACACAACATGTTTGAATAAAATCTGGTTGGTTTGAACTTATGTGAAAATCCATGCAAAGCTGATCATTTACCCTGTTTACTCCATTTAAGTCATATTAGTTTTATGTTAAAGTGTTCTAAAAGTTGCTAAAAAATCTGTTTGAGCTTCGTATATTCATGTTAGAGGGGTTATATCCAGAAGATCTATATGTTTTTATATTATAGTAGAAGTAGAAACAATATTTCATTTAAGGAAAACTTGGAGAGTAGTATTGAGTATATTTGATTAAACTCATTGTTTAGTTAATAAGATGTAATAACATAGTTCTTTCTATATTTTCTTGTACAATGCGCTAGTTTAATAAATTAGTATCTTTGCCATGTTGTTTACAATATTTAAAAAAATATAGTAATTCCAATTCGTTAGTTTTTGGATCATGAAAAACTGGGTTTTACGGGCAAACTGGACAGTAGGTCCTAGGTCATNAGAGGGGTTATATCCAGAAGATCTATATGTTTGTATATTATAGTAGAAGTAGAAACAATATTTTTTTTAAGGAAAACTTGGAGAGTAGTAATGAGTATATTTGATTAAACTCATTGTTTAGTTAATAAGATGTAATAACTTAGTTCTTTCTATATTTTCTTGTACAATGCGCTAGTTAAATAAATTAGTATCTTTACCGTGTTGTTTACAATATTTAAATATATATAGTAATTCCAATTCGTTAGTTTTTGGATCATGAAAAATTAGGTTTTACGGGCAAACTGGACAGTAGATCATAGTACGTCTTTCAGGCCCAAACCAATTGGGTCCATGGAATTGTATTCTAGGTTTCTGCTAAATTGAGTTGATAATTTGATTAAAGGCATTTACACTCTAAAGTTTTAAATACGCAATGATTTTTAAACTTATCACTTTTACATAGTGTTAACATAAGAAATAAAAAATTTAGGAAATCAATAGAAATTATCGAATTGAACCGGATTTTGATTTACTTCACTCACGTCCCAGGCCCCTTAGAATTCTGTTTTAAAAGATAAATGAAATATAAGTGAAATTCTATAATTGCTATTACACAAATGAACCACGGAATTTTAGTCTAAAATTTGTTCAAATAAATGTGCATTGGGCCAGAATCATTTGGACTCAGTCATTACCAGACCAACATTATCTTTGATTAATTTTATTTAGTTGCTAATAATATGCATTTTGGGCCAGAGTTCATTTAGACTCACCCATTATCAGGCGATATGCAAGGCAGGGTAAATTAGATGAA
>ML423401.1:3085-33217 GCA_005239525.1 Nicotiana knightiana | reverse complement strand
CCGCCCCGCCCCGCATAAACCCGCACCGCCCCACACCGCATAGTACAAAGTTTTTTCTATTTTTTAATTATTAATTTTAATGAGCATTTTTTTCGAGACATTTTTCCGTTAACTTTTACCAACAGAGCTAATTGTTTTATTTATTTTAGGGCTTTTAAAATCAAGAATCAAAAGGATCATTAGAAAGAAAGCAAACCCAGAAAATTGAAGGAGTAAAATGTTTTGTATTATAACTGCTGACCATTTCTAAATCTTATTAGGATTAGTTTCTGGACAAATATAAATCAATTTAAGTGAATTGGTTTTGTAGTAATATTGATGATATAAATGCATATACTAGTAATAATGATGATCGAAAGTGTGTGTTTAGCGGCGTTTTGTAATCAGATTCTAGGAAAGATCAAATTACCCCAAAATTCGCAACCGCCCCGCAAGCGTGTTGATTTTAAAAAATATATTTCAATCCGCCCAGCACCCGCTCCGCCCCGCATCCATTCACCCCCGCCCCGCACCCGCACCGCCTCATTGCCATCCCTAGAGAGGCTGTTTTCAGGCTCAGGTCATATATTTTCTCCTCCTCTTTTCTATATTTATTTGATATCTGATTTTGCATACATTTGTTTAATTAAAGGTAATTAAATATGATTCTATATTTATTTTACATTTCATTGCTTATTACTATGATGTAATTGTCATAAATGGCTAGAAACCGAATGATAAGAATTCAAATTCCAAACAACGCAATTAACCTTTAATAATCGGGAAAACAATTGTACTTTTTATTTTTTTGAATGGAAACAATAGTCCCTTAAGAATATTTTTTTCTTGATAAGCTTAGAATTTTAATGTGAGAAAAAAGAAATTGCGGAATTTTATCCCAACAATGACAGGTTCAATTTGATTTTTTTTTCTATTATTTCTTATATTTAATTATTTTTTTGCTTATTCAAGTTCACATATGCTGTTAATGTATTATATATATATATATATATGATAACCGTGTTTGGACAAGCTGAGCGCATAAATGGATTGTTTCATACTTAATCTATGTATTTATACTGATGATTCGATTTTCTAAAAAAATTATATTAGATGTTAGAAAAATCACAAAAAATGATAGAATCACAAAAAAGTTTGTTTAATACGTACTCCAAATATTAACTTTTTCAAAATAATTTATGATATTAATATAATTTATTTTAATTTTCTATAACCGCGCGAAGTGCGGGTTAATACTGAAGAGTTTATCGGAAACATGCAACAAATTGAACAAACTTAGATGAAGGATCGAGAGAGAATTGAAGAAGAAGACAATCCTCTACAATTGATAATGTCGAAGCTTAGAAGAAGAAAGAAAAGGCTACAGTGTTCCCTTATAACTAACTAACTAACTATTGACAATTGTACACCACTAATGAACAAAACTAACTATAGTTAAGTTAACTAATTACAATTAACTAACTATAGGTGAATTAGGTATATCCTTTACACCCCCCCCCCCTCAAGCTAGGACTGGGAAAGATATTGAGAAGTCCTAGCTTAGATATCAAATATGAATGTTGCAGTCGACCAAGGCCTTTAGTAAGTATATCAGCTTCATGCTCTGCTGTAGGACAATAGAAAGTTGTGACAACCCCTTACTGTATCTTTTCACGGATGAAATGGTAATCAATGTCAATGTGCTTTGTGCGCTCATGGAAAACTGGATTAGCAGCAATAACAAGGGTTGATTTACTGTCACAGTATATGGGCACATGGGAGTCATGATGCACTCCTAGCTCCTTAAGTAGACCAAGAATCCATATAATCTCTGCAACAGTAGAAGCTAAGTTGCGATATTCAGCTTCAGCTGAGCTTCTAGAAATAGTGGTCTGCTTCTTAGACTTCCCAGAGATTAACAAAGATCCCAGCTTAATGAAGTAGCCTATAACTGACTTTCTTGTGTTGGAACAGGCAGCCCAGTCTGCGTCACAAAATACAGATAACAATTCAAAACAGGGATAACTCAAGAGAATACCCAGCCCAGGGCTGTTTTTGAGATATCTAACCACCTTGAGTGCTGCTTCCATATGAGACACTTTAGGACTCTGCATGAATTGGCTCAGGCTCTGAACTGCAAAAGAAATGTCTGGCCTTGTGACAGTCAAATAAAGAAGCTTTCCTAAAAGTCTTTGGTATGGTCCTGGATCATGCAATAATGTGTCATTAGATGAACCTATATGAGTATCAAACTCAGAGGTTGTAAGCTTCAGATTTGGCTTTATGGGACAAGAAGCAGGTTTAGAGCCAGATAACCCCAGCTCAGCTATAAGTTCCAAGACATACTTGCGTTGATGCATCAGTATACCATCACTATTTCGTGCGAAATCTATTCCTAAGAAGTATTTAAGATCTCCCAGGTCCTTGATCTTGAAGGAAGCTTGTAAAGCATCCTTAGTCTGTTGTATCAGAATAGGACAATCACCAGTAATCAGTAGGTCGCCAACATAGACTAGAACAACCACCATGTGATATGCTCCCCTTTTGATAAACAAAGAATAGTCCAAATGACTTTGTTAAAAACCAGAATCCACCAAGGCTGATGTCAACTTGAGATTCCATTGTCTAGATGCCTGCTTAAGTCCATAGAGAGACTTAAGCAGTTTGCAAACTCTGAATCCCTTCTTTGATCCATTGAACCCTTATGGTATTTCCATGTACACCTCCTCACATAAATCACCCTGCAAAAATGCATTATAAACATCCATCTGATGAATGGACCATTGCCTAAAGGCTGCAACAACTAGTACACTTCTAACTATAACTATTTTCACCACAGGTGAAAAAGTTTCTTGATAGTCTAGGCCCTCTCTCTGATTTTATCCTTTAGCCACCGGTCGAGCCTTGAACCTTTCAAATTCTCCTGATGCCTTGTATTAATCTTGTAAACCCATTTGCATCCTATTGCCTTCTTCCCTTGTGGCAAAGATACCAACTCCCAAGTCTTGTTATCCTCCAATGCTTTAATTTTTGCTTGTATTACTTCTACCCGTCGTTTGTCCTTTACTGCCTCTGAATATGATGTAGGTTCCAACTCAGTTGAGAAGTTTGCCAAGTACCTTTGATATTTTGAAGAAATTGTTTCATAACCAATCACCTCTGAAATAGGATATCTACAGCAACTTGCAGAATCTTTCCTGTCATTTCTAACATAGTCCTTAAGCCATATTGGAGGTTTAGATACTCTTGTTGATTTTCTAAGTTCCTCAACATGAGGTGGGACAAGAGAATCAACATGGCTTTCCACATTGTTATCCTCCACATTATGAGAATCATCTTGTATACTTGAGATATCAGGGGCTACAATAGATGTACCTGGCATATTGGTTGTTGCAAGATGTTGGTTAGTAGAAGAACTAACCACCACTACATTTGGCTCTTCATTAAAGTCTTGTCTTGGCACTGGAGTTGTGTCTAGGAACAAGGGGGTTGATGGATCTTCTGCCTTCTGAAATGGAAAAATGTCTTCATAGAACACTATATCCCTACTTATGAAGAACACTCTATTCTACAAATCTAAGAGTATGTAACCCTTCTGGTGTGCAGCATATCCAAGGAAGACTGACCTCACAGCTCGAGGTGCAAATTTATCATGTCCTGTCAGATTAGTAGCAAAACATAGACATCCCATAATTTTTAGGTGTGTTAGTGAAGGTGGCTTACCTAGAAGTAGTTCATATGGTAATTTATATGCCAACACAGAAGAAGGGATCTTATTGATTATGTAGACTGCAACATCCGTATCTAACTGGTAAATGGCCTTGAAATCTGATTGCTCGAGTAGTCTCAAGTATATGCATGTGTCTCATTTCCACTACTCCATTATGTTGAGGAGTATATGGACATGATTAATGAACAATCCCATGCTTTTGAAACAAACCACTACATGCACTGTTAAAAAACTCACTCCCATTGTCTGATCTAAACATTTTAATTCGTTTTTCAAACTGTGTTTTGATCATGGCAATAAAAGTTTTAAGTAAAAATGCAACATCAGACTTGAGTCTCATAAGAAACACCTAAGTCCACCTTGTAAAGTCATCAACCAATGTAAGAAAGTACTCCATACCATTATGAGTTTCAAATTTATAAGGTCCCCACACATCCATATGAATCAAATCAAAACTACATGAACTTCTATTCGTACTTGTTGGAAAAGGAACTCTAGTTTGTCAATCTCACATTTGGACAGTGATTCACTATCCAATTTGCTACTGTAATGTTGTATACTAGGAATTCTTTTGAGAACTTGGACTGGAACATGTCCTGTTTTCTTCACTCAAAATTCCTCCTTTCTCGGTTTCTTCCACAGATCTGGTAATTCTCTATCTCCAAATGGGTTCTCTCAGTAAGTTGATTGTAATTTGGTAGAAGTTCTTTTGGTCAGTTAAGTAAGGAGCTGAAGAATCACTAGTCTGCCTGAATTAAATCAATTAATCGTAGAATCATTTGGTATGATACAGTAATGATTAGTCATCTATCTCTATTAGCTATCCACTATCCATACATGTTTTACACATAGTATACATATATTAAGTAAGGGTACTAAACATGACAACATCGCTTAGAGCTAGCAAATTTTCTTATTGGTGGAATCCCGCAAATTTTCTTATTGGTGTAATCTATAACCGAATTGATAAGCCCCAAAAATAGATAAACCGAAATCGAAAAAATCAAAACCTTATTGAAACGATAACGATAAGCATATGTACAAATCGATAATCGATAAGTAATTATCGATAAGGGTCAAAATCGAATCGATAAATCGAATGCACACCCCTACAAGTCATTTAAAAATAGCCACTATTTTACTGTAATAGAGACCGGTAAAGCATAATATATTGTAGTTCGGTGCACATGTGTATGAACTTCCAGCATATTATGCTGAAACTCCAACACGCGAAAAGTTTCAGCATAATATACTGGAGATTCGAGCACATGTGTATGAACGTTCAGCATATTATGCTGGACCGATATACTTTGTTGGAACTCCAATATATTATATTGGAGTTCCAGAAGTTTCAGTATACTTTGTTGGAGTATTTCCGGATTTTGAACAATATTTTTGTTCATATTTATCTTTACATGAAAAGTGGCTAAAATTCGATTACTTTTGAAACTGTGGCTATTTTTGAATGATCACTTGTAAATCTGGCTATTTTTTAATTTCTCCCGGCTTTGGTGAAACTGGACTGCCGGATTTTGGGCCCAATTTGCTCTGAAAATTAAAAGAAGAATTTATGCAGAATACAACTTATTTATAACTTATTTAAATAAGTTACAACACCTTTTAAAAAATTACGTACATACTCTCTCCGTTCACTTTTACTTGACACATTTTGACTTTTCACGCCCCTTAAGAAATAACAAATGAAATGCATAATTTACCATGATACCCGTACTAATTGATGCATATTTTATTGGATTTGAGAAAAAGATTTGAAATGAGTAATAAATACTTTGGGTATAACCGGAAACAAAAAATTGTCTTCTCTTGATATGCGTAAAGTGACAAGTAACAACAACAACAACGATCCAGTAAAATCCTACCAGTGGGGTCTAGGGAGGGTAAAGTGTACACAGACCTTACCCCTATCCCGGAGGGGGTAGAGAGACTGTTTCCAGGAGACCCTCGGCTCATAAATACTAGATATGTAAATAAATGCAGATATAATGTAAAAAGATACAAAAGATTGAATTTTTATGACAATTACAGGTCAGTTGATAACCCTATAGGCAATTATGTGATTTGGCACTAGAGGGAATAGAGAGAATGTGAAAAAGACACACACGAAAAAGAAAAAAAAGGTGGGGGCGGGGGGACATACAAGTTGAATCAAGAGCTATGGTAACAGTTACAGCAGCATAGCAAATCGTTTGGTCTGAGGAGAAGTATCAGCTAAAAATCTGAAAGAATATCCTATTATTTTTACTCTGTTTTTTTTAAGAGGGAGGAGCTTTTTGCTATGTTTTTTTTAAAGAGGGAGGAGCTTTTTTCTATGTGGGATTTTAAGATGTGGCTTTGGGGTTGCACTATGACCTTTGGTCTTGTCCTCCACGGTGTAAAAATTGCATGTGGCGCTCTATTTGGTCGCTCCCATTTAACCTATATCCATTTCTTTTCAAACTTTTAACTTGTACCCACTTTTTAAATAACTTCAGGCCCCTTTCCAATCTCCTTCTCCTCCTTCGTTTTCTTCTTCTTTCTTTTGATGTTGTTGGTGCTGCTATGGAACTTCAGTTCATGGGATGATTGCCATAAATATGTTTATCAGAGCTGAAGTTCGCCAGTTACAAAACAAAAACTTCAGCTCTAGTCGTCAGTTACAAAAACAAAAACTTCAGTTCGCCAGTTACAAAACAAAAACTTCAGCTCTAGAGCTGAAGTTCGCCAGTACAAAAACAAAAACTTCAGCAATTACAAAAAAAATCTTTGCGTTAAGACGTGCACAAGTTAAACAAAAACTTCAGCAAATAGAGAATAAAACTTCAGCTACTTAGTTGAAGTTCGCTAGTTACAAAACAAAAACTTCAACTCTAGAGCTGAAGTTCGCCAGTTACAAAAATAAAAACTTCAGCTGTAGAGCTGAAGTTCGCCAGTTACAAAACAAAAACTTCAGCTCTGGAGCTGAAGTTCGCCAGTTACAAAAACAAAAACTTCAGCAATTACAAACAAAAGTTTTGCGTTAAGACGTACACAAGTTAAACAAAAACTTCAGCAAATAGAAAACAAACTTCAGCTATTATGCTTAAGTTCAGCTACTATGCTTAAGTTTAGCACACTTGCTAGTTCAAGCCCGTCTACTAGAATGCTGAAGTTTTGCGTGATTGCCTTTGCTACTTCAGCCCCGTATGCTGAAGTTATGCGAAAAAGCAGGTACACTTATAATTTTTTTTTGCAAAGCGGGCACAAGTTAAAATGTGACACAAAAAGCGGGTGCATTTCCCAATTAAAATGCTGAAGTTGTTGTCTTAATAACGTGGGAACTTCAGCCCCGTATGCTGTCTAGAGCTGAAGCTTGTCATTGGGAAACTTTAGCTCTAACGCTGAAGTTTTGTCTTTATAACTGGGGAACTTCAGCCCCGTATGCTGAAGTTTTGTCTTTATAACTGGCGAACTTCAACTTAACTGGTGAACTTCAGCTCAGCGAGGGAAAGAGAAGCTGAAGTTATTTAAAAAATGGGTACAAGTTAAAAGTTTTTAAAAAAGCGGATATAGGTTAAATGTGGGCGACCAAATAGGGTGCCCCGCGCAATTTTTACAATTAGAGAAGATTTGATATTTAAGAACAAAAAAATTGAAGAAGGCTCATCATGTAAGAGGCAAAGAAGTACAAATAGCACGGGCTAGTCAGTTTTCGGATTGATCATTCAAAAATAGCCAGCGTTTGCCAAGTCATTGAATAATAGCCACTAGTTTGTTGCAATAGAGACCGATCCAACATAATATACTGGAGTTCGGTGCACCTGTGTATGAACTTCCAGCATATTATGTTGGAACTCCAACACACGGAAATTTCCAGCATAATATACTGGAGTTCGGTGCACCTGTGTATGAACTTCCAGCATATTATGTTGGAACTCCAACACACGGAAATTTCCAGCATAATATACTGGAGATTCGAGCACTTGTGTATGAACTTCCAGCATATTATACTGGACTGCTATAATTTGCTGGAACTCCAGTATATTATGCTAGAGTTCTAGTATACTTATGCTGGAACTCCATTATATTATGCTGGAATTCCAGTATACTTATGCTGGAACTCCAGTATAATATGCTGGAGTTTCAGTATATTTATGTTGGAACTCCAGTATAATATACTGGAGTATTTTCCGGACTTTGAACAGTGTTTTCGTTCAAATTTATCTTTACATGAAAAATGACTAAATTTCGATTACTTTTGAAAGTGTGGCTATTTTTGAATGACCACCGGTAAATCTGGTTATTTTTGAATTTCTCCCGGCAAAGAAAGCAAAGAAGGGATTTTGTTTAAATCTTATAGTCAACAAGGCATAAGAATTAGAAAGGACGCTGGTTCAGTCTTTGTTCCGCATAGCTCCTACCCTACTAGAAAAGTAAATTTACATTCTTGAGTGTCAACGATAAGCTCCAGATAGATTGGAAGAAGTCGTACGAATTGCTTGAGGTGAAGCATTTGGTATTTCGGCACGAGTACTGTGAGTAGTAATCTTATCGCAATTTATGATTTTATAACTTGCATGATTTACACATGATTTTAATATGAATATGTTTTACCGTTACTTTAATTTACTGTTATCGAAATAAAATTTCATAATTTGATAAGAACCGTTATGCCCTATATTATTTTAAAATATTTCCCTACGAGTATATATGGATTGCAAACACAAGTATAAATGGGAGTAGACTTTGAAGGATCCCGTTGCTAACGGCTGGTTCATTAGACATGATGCACCTTGTAATTACGGATTACTATTATAGCCCTCGCTAGTGGGAAGATAGAACTAGCATACCACTATCGATTTTCCTCGAGTAGGGACTGCCGTTATATTTGACTTCTTGCGAAGAAGTCCACATTTATATCGATTACATGATCCATTCATTGAAACCTCCCAAACATGAATATTAATATTACACAATATTTACTGATATTATTATCGAATTGTCAATTGATTTTATATTACATGAAAAACTTGATGAGACTGATTATTGTTTATTGTTTCTGAAAGGGAATTCTTATGATATTTTCAGTTTAATATATATATTAGCATGCTTTCTGACTTGTCCCCAATAAAAACGGTTGTGGTTAAGTGTTATTACTCACTGAGCTAGTGACTCACTCTCCACTATTTCTTTTACAGAGACATCAGTTGACGTGGGCGAGGATTTCACTAATTAGAGCGCACAGGTTGATAATTCTTGTTTGAGCCTCGCACTTGTTCGCGTGGGCGGAGATTTTATTTATTGTTATGATGTTTTCTTTGAACTCTTAGAGTCGCTCCATAGTCAGCCTTTTAGTGTCGTAAGTATTCATTTGTTGATATGGACTAGTTACTAGTATTATACTTTCTTTCTGTATTTTAGAGTTGGTTTTGGTTTTATTATGTTGAGGAGGTTGGTAATATTGGTGAAAACCCGTTTGTGGTTAGTTGATGAAGATTGTGACTGATTTAGGTGAATATTGGTTAGTTATTACTTGTTTATGAGACTGTAAACTTTTTGGATAGTCCAAAAACAAGGGAAACTTTGTTCGTTTTTCTGTAAAACACCGATAAGTCTTTCTTGGGAGCACTTGCTCCTAAGCGACGGTCACGATCCTAAATTAGGTCGTGACAAAGTTGGTATCAGAGCTTAGGCTTTAAGTCCCGAGTCATGGAGCAATGTTTAGTAGAGTCTTATTCATGGGTATGTAGGTGCCCATACTTATGATCTTGAGGCTACTGAACATCTTGGAATGTTTTCTCTTCTTTCATTATTTGGTCGTGCATTGAGATAACTTGAAATTGACTTTGGAGTATTTCTTTCGCAGATGGCAAGGACACGTACACCCTCATCTGTTGGACGTGGTGTACGTGGTACTACCCAAGGTGGCAGTCAAGTTGGGGTTCATCAAACTAGAAGACATGCTGCCGCTCAACCTGAAGTTGGGAACATAGGACAACCCCAAGCTACTATGCCAGATCAAGTGCAAGAACAGGGGGTTCAGGACGCTCCATCACCAGTGCCAACTGTTGTACCTATTGTTGCCTTACCAGCAGACGCAATTGCAAGTTTATTTAATGTGTTAGAGGCATTGGTGCCTACTCTGGGTGGAAGTTCAGCTCCTCAAGCTACTTTACAGACACAAGCACCTGCACAGACTCAAACTTTCGGGATTAAGGAAGTATCCTTACAAGAGTTCCTGAAATTGAAATCACCAAAACTCACAGGTTCGGATAATTCAGCAGATCCTCAAAGTTTCTTGGATGGGATACTCAAGGCATTACGTGCTCTAGGATGTTTTAGTGAGAGAGCTGTGGAGCTCGCAACATACAAACTAAAGGATATGGCCAACACATGGTATGAAACTGTATTGCTAGGAAGGCCAACAGGAGCAGCACCACTGACATGGGACGAGTTCAGTAAGTTGTTCATGGATCATTTCCTTCCAGACAGCCCGAAGCAAAAATATGCTAGAGACTTTGAGAGATTGGTTCAGACTCCAGATATGGATGTGTCAACTTATAACACCAAATTCTACAATATGGCTAGATATTCTCCTTTCTTAGTGCCTACCCAAGAAGCTCGAGTTCAGAGGTTTGTTAATGGGTCAGTTGGTCGTCTATACACTGTAGTAGCCCCACAGATGAAGACTTTATCCTATTCTGATGCAGTCAGCCTTGCTAGAAAGATTGAACACAAAGGACATGATGAGCGTGTAGGTAGTGATTTACGTAAGAAGGCCAAGACAGGAGGGTCTTTCAGTGGCAATTTTAGTGAAAATCGAAGAGCAGGAAATCAGGAACAATAACAACAGGGTTCTCAAACAGGGAAACACATGTCTTCACAGTCCACATACATAACACATTACAGACGGGGTACTAAGGGACCATCATCATCTGGACATCGTAATTATGGGCAAATATATGCCACTACTCCAGTCTGCCAAACCTGTGGTAGATCATATTTGGGCCAATGTCGTGTTCTAACTAGAGAGTGATTTCGGTGTGGCCAGTTGGGACATCACTTGAGAGATTTCCCTCAACCTCCGAGGAATTTCAACCAGGCTTCTATTCAGTTAGCTGCACCTACTCAAACTACTCGTAATACTTCAGGTGCTACATGTACAGAAAATAGAGGTCGAGGTGTCGGAGACCGTGCTACTATGAATCAAGGACAAGGGAATGCTGGTAGAGGTCAGGCGAGAGTTTTTGCATTTACTAGACATGATGCTCAGGCCTCGAATGTTGTGGTTACAGGTATTCTTCTATATGTTCATTTGATACACTTGAGTTGATTGATCCAAGATCTACTCTCCTATGTGTCCTCGTACTTTGCTTTGAGGTTTAGTAGACAACCTGAGCTATTGGATGGTCCTTTTCTAGTTGCTACTCTTGTTGGAGATTCTCTATTAGCTGATGACGTGTATCGTGCTTGTTAGATTCGGGTTGAGGGTAGTGATACTCTAGCTGACCTTATTGTACTTTATATGATTGACTTTGACATGCTGATGGGAATGGATTGGTTATCTTCCTGCTATGCTATCGCCGATTGTCATGCAAAGATAGTTAAGTTTGAGATGCCAAACAAACCCAGTTTTGTTATAAAATGGGGTCAAGTTCCATAGATTTGCAAAGTTGTATCTTTAATGAAGACTCGACGACTTCTCATAGGTCTTTTAGCTATTGTAAATGACACAAGGAAGGAAACAATTAGTACAAAAAATGTATCAGTAATGAGAGAATTTTCTGATGTATTTCCTGAGGATTTACTGGTATTGACTCTAGTATGAGAAATAGACTTTGGTATTGATTTTCTACCCGATACTCAACCCATATCGATACCCCATATTGGATGTCACCAGCAGAGTCGAGGGAGCTAAAGCAACTGTGATGACCAAATGGGTCATCTTGTGTTTTAAGACTTTATTCCATGCTCGTTAGCCTTAAAAATCTTATATTTATCCTCCTCGATTTGCATGCGCAGTCGGGGCGTAATTTCGGAAAGCCTTTATGTGGAAAATAGGAGAAATAATAATTTTTGGAATTCAAAAGTGATTTTTAGCTGACTTTGGTCAACATTTTGTGTAAACGGGTCTGGACCCGTATTCCGACAGTCCTGGTGGATCCATAATAAAATATGGGATCCGTGCATATTCCCGAAATCGAATTCCGAGATCCATAGCCCGAGAAATGAATTTTTGACAAAAATTAAATTTTAGAAAAATCTATGGTTTTAAAGTATGTGCTTAATGCTTGATTTAGATGGTATCGGGACCGTATTTTGGTTCCGAAGCCCGGTATAGGTCCTTTATGATATCTAAACCATGTCTGTGAAATTTGGTGAGAAATGGAGTTTAAATGACATGATTCGGACCTTCGGTTGAGAAAATAGTAACTTTAGGTGTTCTTGAGAATTTCATTGATTTTGATGTTAAATCTGTAGTTTTAGGTGTAATTTTGGCAATTTGATCACACGAGCAAGTCCGTATGATGCTTATAGACTTGTGTGCATTTTTGGTTTGGAGCCCTGAGGGCTCGGGTGAGTTTCGGATAGGCTACGGGATGTTTCAGACTTAGTATTTCTAATGTTCTGCTGTTTCTGGTGCAGAGGTAATTTGTTCTTCGCGATCGCAAAGCCACTCTCGCGATCGCGAAGTGTAAGCTAGGCTAGGAGGAACTTTCTTATTTGCGAACGCGAAGGACTGGTCGCGAACACGAAGCATTGGGGGTGGTACCCTTCGCGAATGCGATCAGTCTTCCGTGAACGCGATGGTTTAAGGGACCTAGGGGAGGGGGTCAGTAACCTTCTACGCGAATGCGACACTTGGCTCACAAACGTGGAGGCTTGGGGGAGAATGCCTTCGCGAACGCATGGGTTACCTCGCGAACGCGTAGTCCAATAGGGCCACAACTTCGTGATCGCAACAGGTCTCTCACGAACGCGATGAAGGCCTATCATGTGTTTTAAACATAGTCCAAAATTGGGACTTAGTCCCAAATTTCATTTTTAAACCATAGAACTCGACGTAGGGCGATTTTTGAAGAGAGATTTCGACACCAAATCATAGGTTTGCACTTCTTAACTCGTTTTCTTTAATTTCCATCATTATTCATTGAATTCCTAGTCTTAAATCTTGTTCTTTAATGGTAGAAATTAGGGATTTTGGGGGAATTGAGAATTTTACAAATTTGGGGATTTAGACCTTGATTAGGGGTCGTATTCCGGAACTAACTACATATTCGGGCTCGGGGGTGAATGGGTAAACGGATTTTGGTCTGAACCTCGAGTTTAATCCAAGCGGACCCGGGGGCGATTTTTGACTTTTTAGGGGAAAATTTGGGAATTCTGTAATTATGCATTGAAATTGATTTCTTTAGAGATAATTGATGATATTAATATAATTATGATTAGATACGTGTGGGATGGAGGTGAATTATAAAGGAAAAGCGGCACTTGAACAGTGAGTGGCCTACGAATCGAGGTAAATGTCGTGTCTAACTTTGGCTTGAGGGAATAGGTATTATGTGTTTATTTTGCTACGTGTTTGGTTGTTGAATACGATGTATAGGTGAGGTGACGAGTATCTATGCGTTATTGTTGAGTCATAGCATGCGAGTGAAATTCTATCCTTTGAGAATCTTGCAATCTTTAATCCTACTATCCATGCTTAGTGTTGTTATTAAAGATGTTGGTGACTTATATCTGGATTCATTGAGAGTTGATAACTTCTGAATATTTATAAAGTAATGTCTTCTTTGTGAAACTTCTATTTATCTGTTGTTATTGATTCTGTGACTTGTGAGGAGGAGAGTAAAGCACGAAGGGTGATGCCGTACATGCATTATTTGTATTGTGAGGAAGAGTGTAAAGCACGAAGGGTGATATCGTGCTATGTTTTATGAGTGTTAATGCACGAAGGGTGATGCCGCGCCATGATTCGTGAGTGATAAAGCACGAAGGGTGATGCCCTGTATATTATGAGAGGTTTAATGCACGAAGGGTGATGCCGTGCCATTCTATTTATTTATTTGGTGAGGTTGAGAGTAAAAGCACGAAGGGTGATGCCGTGCCATTCTATTTATTTATTTGGTGAGGTTGAGAGTAAAAGCACGAAGGGTGATGCCGTGCAATTTTCCTTTGCTGTTTTAATTGCCTAATTCGTTCAAGGATTATTGTCTAATTTTGTATTTTCATTATTCTCACTCCTTATATTGTAATTTCCCCACCGCATGTCCCCTTCCCATTATTTATGCTTTATTATTGTTGTTGCCTTTAGCATGGTTATACTGTTCAGGTTATATGTGTGTGTATTGTCCTAGCCTCGTCACTACTTCGCTGAGGTTCGTCTCGACACTTACCAGTACATGGGGTCGGTTGTACTGATACTGTACTCTGCACTTTCTGTGCAGATCCAGGTATCGATCCGAGCTGATTCTGAGTTCGTATCTGACTTCTGTGCAGGAGACCGAGGTAGATCTGGCGACGTCTGCATATTCCTGGAGTCCCCTCCTATATGCTTATTTACTGTTTCCTTTAGTTCACAAACAATTATACATTTTTCTTTCACCCAAATATTTGTAGTAAATTCTTAGTAGTCCGTGAGTTGTGACTCCAGATCAGGGGTGGTTAGACATGTAGATATTGTATGTGCAGTGTAATTATGTAAATTTTGTTTCTTTATTAAAGTTACATGTGTTGAAATGTTGTGGATCTCCGTAAGTTTTAAATGTTTTTATATTGTAAATCTCTAATGTTAGCTTGCCTAGCAAGTGCAACGTTAGGCGCCATCACAGTCCCGACGGTGGGAATTCGGATCGTGACAAATTGGTATCAGAGCATTAAGTTTCTTAGGTCTCACAATCCACGGACAAGCTTGGTAGAGTTTGAGGGATCGGTACAGAGACGTCTGTACTTATCTCCCAGGGGCAATAAAGTTAGGAACAAGTTCACTTTTATTCAACTTTGTCGTGCGATTCTTGTTATCCCAATATGGATTGAACTCTTCTATTCTTATTCTCTCGCAAATGACGAGAACACGTACTGCTTCTTCCTCTGATCAGCAGTCGGATCCTCCAGCAGCAACTCCTACAAAGGGCAGAGGCCGAGGCTATGCCAGAGGCCGAGGCAGGGGCAAGGCTCAGCCCAGGGCCTGAGCAGCAGCTCCATCTACGGAGCCTCAGGCAGAGTTCGACGAGGAGGTTCCAGCTCAGACTATTCCTGCAGGACCAGCTCAGGTCCTAGAGGGGTTTATTTCCACCCCGGCACTTCAGGATGCTTTAGTCTGATTAGTGGGCCTTGTGGAGAGTGTGGCCCAGACTGGCGCATTTCCCATGGCACCAGCTATATCTCAGGCTGGAGGAAGAGCCCAGGCTCTTCCTGCCACCCACACTCCGGAGCAGATGGCTCCCTAGTTTTAGACTCCAACAACTTATCCAGTTGGGGTAGTTCAGCCGGTTGCTGCAGCACCGCCCGTTGATGGGGCAACTATGTCCTCCGAGTCTTTATGGAGATTGGATAGTGTTGATACCCAATTTTTTTTCCCAAAAAATATTTTTTTAAATTGCATATATTCCTTCAAAGTCATGTATTGATAGCAATTGGTATTTTTTCATTATTTTCCTACATTTCTGTTAATTTTGTCCAGTATTTATTTCCAATAAATAATTATAAAATTACATCACAAATGATTTCAAAAGCATCTCTTGATTTAATTTATTATTTATGGTTCTAATTAGACCCAATTATTTCATAATTTGCCAAATTGGCTATTGATTATTTCACCAAATGGGTCGAAGCGGCATCATACAAAGCAGTGACTAAGAAAGACGTGGCAAACTTTGTCCGTGACCGTATCATTGGTCGGTTCGGGGTTCCGGAGTCAATCATCACCGACAACGGCTCCAATCTCAACACTGATCTGATGAAAGCCATGTGCGAGACTTTCAAAATCAAGCACAAGAATTCCACAGCCTATAGATAACAGATGAATGGAGCTTTGGAAGCCTCCAACAAGAACATCAAAAAGATATTGAGAAAGATGATAGAAAAGCACAAACAGTGGCATGACAAATTATCATTCACCTTACTGGGATACCTTACCACAGTCCGCACATCAACTGGGGCAACCCCTTATTTACTGGTTTATGTTACGGAAGCTGTTATTCCTACCGAAGTGGAGATCCCTTCCTTAATAATCATACAAGAAGTTGAGCTCAGCGACGTAGAATGGATAAAAGGCCGCTACGAGCAGTTAGCTCTCATAGATGGGAAAATGATGAATGCAATATGTCATGGTCAACTTTATCGGAATAGAATGTCCAGAGCCTTCAACAAGAGAGTCAAGCCAAGATAGTTCACACCGGGACAGCTGGTGTTAAAGAAGATTTTCCACATCAATACGAAGCCAAAGGGAAATTTTCTCCCAACTGGCAAGGTCCGTATATGGTTCACCGAGTATTGACAGGAGGAACTCTCATACTTGTAGAAATGGACGGAGAAGTTTGGCCAAAGTCAATCAATTCAGATGCAGTCAAATTATATTATGTGTAACTTTCTATGCTTTTCTTCAATAATGTAAATTGAACTATGCCTGACCTGCTTCCCGTTTAAGAGGGGATACGTAGGCAGCCCTATGGGTTCGGTCATAATTCAATAAAAATCTCATTTCCCCCGCAATTGGAAACTAGGGCACAATTTTTAGGAGTACCCTAAAAATTCCGAAGCAAGTTCAGCCGATCGCAGCATGTACAACAGTCAGAATCATCAACCATCCAACTAAGGCAGAATTTTGAGGATCCTCCTCAAAATTCCGTAGCATGAGTGGTTGCAATGTCTTGAACCATGTCACGGTCATTGGTTCATCTAAATTTCGTGAAATATATTTTTTACTATGTCTTTATAAAATCATGCACATTTTCAAAATATGGCTCTGATTAGCAAACGCTACCCCAATGACGCAAACAGAATCATCAGACCAAGCAGAGCGAAGCAAGTAAAGTCAGCGGAGACACGAATCAACCTCCCCCATTTACAGAACTCACGATTTTTCTTTAGATGCAGGAACAAAGAACGAACATGTTCAAAATCACAATCCTCGAAACCATCGCACTTGCCGACATTTGCTATCAGCACGAACAAACAATGCTCCGTAGTCATAATGCTCACAACAATCACAATATCAAAGTCTGCTGCCATTTAATCTTCTGCATAAGGCTAAGTTCTGCCTTCATTTTGCATAAGGATAATATCTGCCTTCATTTGGATAAGGCTAATCTTTGCTTTCATCTTGCATGGGACTAATCTCTGTCCCGTATTCTGCATGAGGTTAAGCTCTAACTCCATTTACATAAGGCTAATCTCTGCCTTCCTATCTTCATGAGGTTAAGCTCTACCTCCATCTACATAAGGCTAATATCTGTCTTCCATCTTGCATAAGGCTAATCTCTGCCTTTTCTTGCATAAGGCTAATCTCTGCCTTCATTCTGGATAAGGCTAATCTTTGCCTTCCACATCTCTGCATGAGACTAAGCTCTGTCTCCATACTTGCATGAGGCTAAGCTCTGCCTCTAATTTGCTTTTCACCGAGACTAAGCGCCGTCTCTTGAGCATTATTCACTTCGCTTCTCTTTCGGGCTAAGCTCTGCCCTCCATTTCCCAAGACTAAGCTCTGCCTTGTGGAAGTCATACTATTGCATTTCATGGGCTGAAATATGGCTAACCTGTCCAAAGGCGTCATAGTCTAACGACACCATCTTCGTAGCCGGAAGGCACCATGTCATGGCTTGAGGATCTCTTTCAACTTTGCATATCATTATTCAAAGGAGTCTTAGTTCGGAGGCACCATCTTCATAGCCTGAGAACATCATTCCATGGCCTGTGAATATCTCATCAAACAATTCATGGACCAGGACATCATGGTCTGAGGACGTCATCCCTAACCGTCCGAAGACAACTTTCATAGTCCAGCGGGAACCTGCATCATGTTTGAATTTATGCACAATATATGCTTGTAGTATTCTTATTCGCAGGTAACCCGGCAAGCGATGGCTACCCCGTAGAAGCGATCCCGCTCCAGTTCTCCCAGCCATATCAAGCCTAACCTCTTCCTTAGAACCGTCATTTATCTAGCCCTAAATGTTGCGTCCGTTATTATGATGACTTCACCGGTATACTTCGCCGATGGATCTGGAACTCCATGCGGCCTGATTCCTGTAAAACCAGGGATATGTAGGCAGCTCAGAAACCAGGGTGCGGCCTAAATATCTCCAAACTGTTTCGCTCGATCAAATTGGCCATCATGTCTTTACCTGACAAACTCTTTCATCCTTTCCGGGTAAAGAGGGGCAGCTGTTGATATCCAATTTTTCCCAAAAAGTATTTTTTAAAATTGCATATATTCCTTCAAAGTCATGCATTAATAGCAATTGGTATTTTTCTATTATTTTCCTACATTTCTATTAATTTTGTCTAGTATTTATTTCCAATAAATAATTATAAAATGACATCACAAATGATTTCAAAAGCATATCTTTATTTAATTTATTGTTTATGGTCCTAATTAGACCCAATTATTTCATAATTAGCCAAATTGACATCTTTTGACTATAATTGCAATAACTTTGCAATTATAGCCCAATCATATAATTTTGCACTATTTTCCACCAGAAATTAGTCATTTGTACTTTTAAAATTCTATGTAATCATTTCAAACTATTTTCTATGCATGAAATTTATTTTTTTATAATTATTATCTATTTTGTAAATTATTTTAATTAATTTGAATTGGGTATTTAACAAACAACCTAATTTCATTTCAATTGTAGCCTAAGTTAAACCAGACCCAAACCCAATTAAATCAACCCAATACCCCAGGCCCAAATCCTAATACTACCCAACCCAAATCCGCCCAAACTCTGGCCGTTGATCATTTTTGATCAACGGTCCAGGATATTTCCTTCCTAATTATACCTAACGACTACCCCCTTCCCCTCTCATTTCTCTTTTTCACTCCGCCGTTACACATCTCCCTTCTCTCTCAAATCCTCTCTAACCTAACCCTAACTCTCTCTCTCGCCGTCACTCATCTGTCATTGATCATGGTGGTCTCTCACCACCTCCAGGCCTCAAATGGCCTCTCCTATGTTGGTGCCTCCATCTCTAAGGTCCTCGAGGGACTAGGGTCAGTCCGCTTACACCTTTGGCCCGTCCTTTCCTGTTTCAAGCCGCCATGGCTCGATTTTGAGTAAGATTCGCCTATTTCGTTTTAAGCCTATGGGTTTCTAAGCCAATGTCTTCATCTCTATGTCTTTTTTTCTAAAAAACCCTAGTCTCATATCTTGAACTTCTCAGATCTGTACAGATCTGAGATGGTTCGAACTTATTTTTACTTGTGTTATGAAGATTCTTCTAATTTTTCGAAATGGCTTGTCATCTTCCTAAACTAGGGTTTCTGAAAATCCTTTTCTTCAAAACGCTTTCTGATTTTTGAGTGTTTAATCCTCTGATTTCTTATGTGCTTCGACTGATTTTGTTAAGTGTTTCCTTAACCCTAACTAGTTATGCTAAAACTCCCAAATTTCTGACACTTTGTTTGGATTCTGAGTTTATCTTTACTGTTCGTTCTCTAAAACTTGTTGGCATGTTTGATTCTCATGAATCTGCTTCGATTAATCTGAATATTCTTGTGATTTTCACCCTGTTCAACTTACTAGGGTTTCTGATTCTGCCTATTATCTGCTTACCTCGCTAACTCTCAGAGGGTTATGTTTATCATCACTATATCCCAGTTTGAATCCCTGATTCTACGTGATTTGTACCACTGTGTCCATTAGGGTTTCTGATTTTTTTTGCTTCTTCTTGCCTACTATGTGTTTATTCCGTTTGTTCATAAAATTTTGTGTTAACTCTCCCCTTAATCAACACTGTTCCCATTTGAATTCCTAATTTTATGTGATTAACACCTTTTACTGATTCCTGTGATGATGTCTTTACTGATTTCCAACCTATAAACTATTCTCTTACCTTATTATGTGATTGACTATTATTAGTTGGTTCATACTAATTGTTTTCTTAATTAGATCTTTTTGTACCTAGCCTCAATTACATGTTCTGTACTGGTACTGTGCTGAAATTATTTCCTTATTGTGTTATATTCCATCCATATGGTGTATTTCCTTATTTATTGCATGTCTATTACCGTTCAAAGTTAACTCCTTAATTGAAGGGAGTACTTACATTGATTTTGATGCTAATTGACTTTGATTCCCCAATCACTGCATGACTTCGATTTTTACCTTATTATCTACCTAGTTTCAAACTATATATACATTGCTCTTACACTGGTTCAAAAGACACAAACACATTAGTTCAAAAAGCTCTCTCTCATACTCAAAGCTTTTCTGACCTCTTTCTTTCTTTGTTACTTACTTACTACTGTTCTGAATTAGCCGGCTGCAAGCCAAGGCTAATTATTGTGCTCTTCTATCCTTCACTTTTTGTTTACTATCCCCTTACTGGTATGTTCTGAATTCAACTCAAGTCCCAAAACCAACATGTTTCTATTACTGCTTCAGTTTATCATGTTTCTGATCTGTTTCTATCTATGGTTTTGTTGTTCAACATGTAATTGACATGTCTACATCATTGTTCATCTAGCATATTATGTTATGCCCCACTCCCCTTTAGGATGAGTATTCTTATGAATATTTTACCCCCTTGTAGTATGTCCCAATATGATCTGCTCTATCTCATGTTTACCTATTTTCTAGCATGAACCTTTCTTTGCAAAATAATTTGTATCCTAAGTTGTCTAATTCTGTGTTGATTCTGAAATTCATTCTGTGTTGATACCATTAGCTATCCCCTAATCCCCATAAACCCTCTACAAGAACTTCTATGGTCATATATACTCTGTGCTCTATGTGTCCCCAATTCCCATCACCCCTGTATGAAGGACTGTGATTTGAATGTGCTGAATCTGTTTGTGATGTGATTAGTCTACTGTTTGTTAGTTGTCCTACTCTTGTCAACAAACTGTTTTTTACTAAACAACTCTCCTATTTTATAAAACTGTTTCAACTAAATCTTTTCCAAATGCTGCCTTTCCTATTAAAACCTTTTCAAAACTATGTCAAGCACTCTCACTCTACTCTTAGGTCCTTAGGTTCTGCCCCTCCAGTGTATGACTGCCTTGGGATTCCTATGATATCCCTCTGAACTCTGGTGCACTGGGGCTAGCTCTTCCACACTGCACTTACTCAATTATGGTTATGAAATCTGGGTGTGAGCACTGCCCGGGATCCCTTGAGGTCCTTAGGTAACTCTGACACACCCGAATATGAGAAAGGTTATGAAACATTTGAGCACTTGAGGTTCTGGGAATCTGGGCTTGTTTTTCAGGCTCCCTATAGTTTAACTTCTTCTTTTTCTTTATCTATTTATGTAATTTACTCAACTGGTCTATAATAATTATTTATAAACAGATATTGGGGATGACTAGTGAAAATGGGAGGGTAGCTATATATGTTATCAATATCAAGGGGTAGAAACCTTGCCTTAAGTTTACATTTCCTATATGTGCATTAGAATCCATGTTTAGGACCAATACATTCTAAGTATGTCATGCATTAGATATCATGTTTTAGGTTTACTACTTCAGCATCCCACTTGACCCTATTTATCACTTAGAAATCCTGCTTTTAGGCTAAATAATAGCATCAACATAAAAATGTTGCTCCTGCACATCCTAAAATTATGCTGTAACTTCCTGTGCGTTTAGAAATCATGCTTTAGGAATTCTGCAACCATTTTGCATCTCTATGTGCATAGTAGATACCATGCTTTAGGATCTCGCCCAGTCACACTTAGTTAAACTACTGATGCATGAAAAAGGGCATAATACGGTCTTATATTTGATCATCCTATTTTAAATAAACTGGTGATAATTCCTGTATTTTGCAACACCTAGAACAACATGCTTTTAGGTAAAACAACTTCTGAACTGTTTTTTAACAATTCTGGTAATTATTATGCACAATCCCATGCCTAGGCAAGCCTTAGGTAATTAATCTCTTAAAAACTGGAAGACTGTTGCTTTGTGTTTACTGCTTAATGGTTAACAATTTTTTTAAACTCAACAGGCAAACTGATTAGGTCTTGCTTCTGTGTTTATAAAATTGAAGCTGCATATCTTCAGTGTTTTGATTTTCACTTAGACATCATGTTTTAGGATCCTGCTTAATAATACTGCCCTTGTTTGTGTTTGAGACGTGCTGCTTATGTGCATTATCTGTGGAGGTAAATCTGAGCCTCTTAACTGCTTTTTCCTGTTTTGTCTATTCAAATCCTATCCGTTCTTGCCTGTCGCCTAGAACTTTGTCCTTTCAACCTTAGGGGTCTGTCTAGAACTACCTATAGGTAGAGGTCCTAAATTCTTCCGGGGCCATTAAGAAGGGACAGGTAACATCACACATAGAGATCGTTAAGCAACACTAGCTTTAATAACCGCTAAGGGGTGGGGAAGGGTAGATATGGATATGATGACCGGTGCACTAATGCAACGTGTAGCCCCTCTTCTGAGGAGTGATTACCGGGCATTGTACCGATGTGAACCTATAGGATAAACAACCTAGGACCCCCCTATCCCTTACATATGTGTGTTTAGATCATAACTCTTTCAAAATTTTACTTGGGTGCTTGGACTGTAAATCTTTCAAAACCTTATATATGTGATTAGACTTTAAATCTTTTAAACTTTAGCACATATGTGTGCTTAGACTGTGAATCTTTCCAAAATCTTTATTTGTTTACCTATATGTTTTATTTGCTTATGTGCCACCTGTTTTAAAATTCACAAAGCTTGTTTGGTCGGGGACCACAGTTGTGGACTTTAAGGGGTGCCTAACACCTTCCCCTTGGAGTAATTTCAAGCCCTTACCCAATCTCTGGTTATTCAATTAGTGTTATTGTGACCCTTAATAGGTGCCCTAACGCACCTTAAAATCGTTAGGTGGCGACTCTTCAATTCCTTATCCCTTTCCCAAAAGGAAACGAGTTGCCCCAATAATGTCGAATACCCTGACCGACCCGAAGAGGGGAGGAAAGAGGGGGGCACGACAAATAGGTTTACCAAGCTTTTCCTAGTTCATTTCAGAGGTGCCTCATCTGGAGGCGGGGGTACTTATGGTAGAGGCCATCCTTCCAGGCCATTTCATTCAGCACTCCAGGTATCCCATGGTGCCCCAGGTGGTCGTGGCTCTTATATGCCTTATTCTGATCAGCCAGCTCCTATAGGTGCACCTCCTATTCAGAGTTTTCAGGGTGGTTATTCAGTTCGACAGGTTCAGTTTGTCGGCCAACAATCTCAGCAGCTGAGGTCATGTTATACTTGTGGTGACCCGAGGCACATTGATAGATATTTCCCTCGCACGTCGAGCAGTTCATAGTACCAGAGTTCCCGTGCCATGGTTTCGGCACCAGCTGCTGCACTGCCTGCCCAGCCAGCCAGAGGTAGGGGCCATATTATTAGAGGTGGAGGTCAGGCCGCTAGAGGTGGAGGCCCGCCAGTCAGAGGTCATCCCAGAGACATGATTCAGGGTGGTGGGGCCCAATCCCGATGTTATGCCTTTCCAGCCAGACCTGAGGCTGAGTCCTCCGATGTTGTCATCACATGTACTGTTTCAGTTTGCAGTAGAGATGCTTTAGTTCTATTTGATCCGGGGTCTACTTACTCCTATATGTCATCTTATTTTGCTTCATATTTGGTTGTGCCCCATGATTCCTTGAGTGGCCCTGTATATGTGTCGACGCCCGTGAGGGATGATATTGTTGTAGATCGTGTATATCTCTCGTGTGTGGTCGCTATTGGGGGTCTTGAGACCAGTTTAGACCTTTTGCTCCTTGATATGGTTGATTTCAATGTCATATTGGGCATGGATTGGCTGTCACCTTATCACGCTTTCTTGGATTGTCATGCCAAGACAGTGACCTTAGCCTTGCCGGGGTTGCCTTGATTAGAGTGGAAAGGGACTCCTGGCCATTCTTCCAGCAGAGTTATCTCTTATATGAAGGCTCGATGTATGGTCAAGAAGGGGTGTTTGGCCTATTTGGCTTATGTTCGTGATTCTAGTGCTGAAGTTCCTTCTATGGATTCTGTGCTTGTTGTTCGTGAGTTTCCTGAGGTATTTCCTGCAGACCTGACGGGGATGCCACCTGATAGGGATATTGACTTTTGTATTGATTTGGCTCCGGGCACTCAGCCCATTTCTATTCCGCCATACCGGATGGCCCTACTAGAGTTGAAAGAATTGAAGGAACAATTGCAGGATTTGCTTGATAAAGGCTTCATTAGACCTAGTGTATCGCCCTGGGGTACGCCGGTTTTGTTCGTGAAGAAGAAGGATGGGACTATGAGGATGTGTATAGATTATCAGTAGTTGAACAATGTCACTATCAAGAACAAGTATCCGTTGCCGAGGATTGATGATTTTTTTGATCAGCTTCAGGATGCCAAAGTGTTTTCAAAGATTGATTTGAGATCTGGCTACCATCAGTTGAGGATTAGGGCATCCGATGTCCCTAAGACACATTTTCGGACGCGGTATGGGCACTATGAGTTTCTGGTGATGTCCTTTGGGTTGACTAATGCCCCAACAACATTTATGGACTTGATGAACCGAGTGTTCAAGCCTTATTTGGATTCATTTGTGATTGTGTTTATTGATGATATTTTAATATATTCCCGCAGTCGGGAGGAGCATGAGCAGCACCTCATGGTAGTGCTCCAGACCTTTAGGGATAGTTAGTTGTATGCTGAATTATCAAAGTACGAGTTTTGGTTGGATTCAGTCGCTTTCTTGGGTCACATTGTATCAACAGAGGGTATTCAGGTGGATCCTAAGAAGATTGAGGCAGTCAAGAACTAGCCTAGCCCCACTTCAGCCATGGAGATCAGGAGATTCTTGGATTTGGCGAGTTATTACCATCGGTTTGTGGAGGGATTTTCATCTATAGCAGCCCCGATGACCAGGTTGATCCAGAAGGGTGCCCTATTTAGGTGGTCGGACGAGTGCGAGGCGAGCTTTTAGAAGCTCAAGACAACATTGACTTCAGCACCAGTGTTGGTGTTACCATCAGGTTTAGGATCTTACACGGTATATTGTGATGCCTCCCGTGTTGAGCTCGGGGAAGTATTGATGCAGGAGGGAAGGGTGATTGCATATGCGTCTCGTCAGTTGAAGGTTCATGAGAATAATTACCATGTTCATGACTTAGAGTTGGTAGCCATTGTTCACGCGCTGAAGATTTGGAGGCACTATCTTTATGGCGTGTCGTGTGAGGTTTTCATGGATCATCGTAGCCTTTAGTATTTGTTCAAGCAAAAGGATCTCAATTTGAGGCAGAGGTGATGGTTGGAGCTATTTAAAGACTATGATATCACCATATTCTATCACCCGGGGAAGGCCAATGTGGTGGCCGACGCATTGAGTAGGAAGGCAATGAGTATGGGCAGCCTTGTGTTCATTCCAGTCGGTGAGAGACCACTAGCTTCAGATTTTCAGACTATGGCCAATCAGTTTGTGAGGTTGGATGATTCAGAGACCATCCATGTTCTAGCTTGTACAGTCGCTCGGTCTTCCTTGTTCAAGCATATCATAGATCGGCATCATGATGAACCTCACTTGATGGTCGTTAGGGACACAGTTCGGCACTGTGGTGCCAAGCAATTTACCGTTGGAGATGACGGCGTTCTGAAGATGTAGGGTCATGTATGTGTGCCTAATGTTGATGGGCTTCGTGAGTTGATCCTCGAGGAGGCTCACAATTCTCAGTATTCTATTCACTTGGGTGCTGCCAAGATGTACCAGGACCATCGGCAGCATTATTGGTGGAGGAGGATGAAAAAGGATAAAGTTGCTTATGTAACTTGGTGCCTGAATTGTTAGTAGGTGAAGTATGAGCACCCGAGGCCCGGTGGTTTGCTTCACCAGATAGAGATTCCTGAGTGGAAGTGGGAGCGTATCACTATGGACTTTGTTGTTGGGATCCCACTGACTCAGAGGAAGTTCTACACCGTGTGGGTTATTGTGGATAGGCTGACTAAGTCAGCGCACTGCATTCCTGTGGCAGTTACCTATTCCTCGAAGCGGTTGGTAGAGATTTATAGCCGGGAGAGTGTCTGTCTTTACAGTGTGCCTGTGTCTATCATTTCTGATCGAGGTACGCAGTTTGCCTTGCACTTCTAGAGGGCAGTACATCGTGAGTTGGGTACGCGGGTGGAGCTGAGCAGAACATTTCATCCTCAGACGGACGGGTAGTCTGAGCGTACTATTCAGATCTTGGAGGATATGCTCCACGCTTGTGTCATAGATTTTAGAGGATCCTGGGATCAGTTCTTGCCCCTTGTAGAGTTCGCCTACAATAACAACTACCAGTCGAGCATTCAAATGGCTCCCTATGAGGCGTTATATGGTAGACGGTGCAAGTTGCCAGTTGGATGGTTTGAGCCGGAAGAGGCTCGGTTATTGGGTACAGATCTAGCGCAGGAGGCCTTGGACAAGGTCACGATTATACAAGATCGGCTTCGCAAAGCTCAGTCCAGGCAAAAAAGTTATGCCGACCGTAGTGTTCTTGATGTGGTAATCATGTTCGGGGAGAGAGTATTGCTTCGGGTATCGCTCATGAAGGGTGTCATGAGATTTGGAAAGAAGGGCAAGCTGAGCCCTAGGTATATCAAGCCTTTTGAGATTCTTGATAGAGTAGGAGAGGTGGCTTATAGACTTGCGTTGCTTCCAGAGTTATCATCAGTTCATCCAGTATTCCATGTGTCCATGCTCCGGAAGTATCATGGTGACCCGTCCCACGTATTGGATTTCAGCTCTGTCCAGTTGGACAAGGATCTAACTTATGAGGAGGAGCCGATAGCCATTCTAGACCGGCAGGTTAGTCAGTTGAGGTCAAAGAGTTATCCTTCAGTTCGATTCCAGTGGAGAGGTCAGCCTGTTGAGGCAGCTACTTGGGAGTCCGAGTCGGACATGCAGAGTAGATATTCCCACCTATTCTCCAGTTCATGTACTTCTCTATGTTCGTTCGAGGATGAACGTTTGTTTTAGAGGTGGAGATTGTGATGACCCAAGGGGTCATCTGGTGATTTAGGACTTATTCCACACTAGTTAGCCTTAAAAATCTTATATTTTATCCTCCTCGATATACTTGCGCAGTCCGAGCGTAATTCCGGAAAGCCTTTATGTGAAAAATAGGAGAAATAATAATTTTTGGAATTCAAAAGTGATTTTTAGTTGACTTTGGTCAACATTTTGTGTAAACGGACCCGGATCCGTGCTCTGACAGTCCCGGTAGGTCCGTAATAAAATATGGGATCCGAGCATATGCCCGAAATCGAATTCCGAGATCCATAGCCTTAGAAATGAATTTTTGACAAAAAATGAATTTCAGAAAAATCTATGGTTTTAAAGTATGTGCTTAATGCTTGATTTTGATGGTACCGGGCCCGTATTTTAGTTCCGGATCCCGGTATAGGTCCGTTATGATATCTAAACCATGTATGTGAAATTCGGTGAGAACAGAGTTTAAATGACGTGATTCGGACCTTCGGTTGAGAAAATAGTAACTTTAAGTGTTCTTGAGAATTTCATTGATTTTGATGTTAAATCCATAGTTTTAGGTGTTATTTTGGCGATTTGATCGCACGAGCAAGTCTATATGATGTTTTAGACTTGTGTGCATGTTTGGTTTGGAGCCCCGAGGGCTCGGGTGAGTTTCAGATAGTCTAGGGATGTTTCAGACTTAGAATTTCTGTTGTTCTGCTGTTTCTGGTGCACAGGTAATTTGTGCTTCGCGATCGCGAAGCCACTCTCGCAATCATAAAGTGTAAGCTATGCTGGGAGTAACCTTTTTCTTCGGGAACGCGAAGGACTAGTCGGAAATGCGAAGCATTGGGGTTGGTACCCTTCGCGAACGCGATCAGTCTTCCGCGAACGCTATGGTTTAAGGGGCCTGGTAGAGGGGGTCAGTAACCTTCTATGCGAACGCGGCACTTGGCTCGCGAACGCGGAAGCTTGGGGGCAGAATGCCTTCACGAACGCATAGGTTACCTCACGAATGCATAGGCCAATAGGACCACAGCTTCGCGATAGCGACAGGTCTCTCGTGAACGCGATGAAGGCCTGTCCAGTGTTTTAAAAAGAGTCCAATATCGGGACTTAGTCCCAAATTTCATTTTTCAACCATAGATCTCGACCTAGGGCGATTTTTTAAGAGGGATTTTGACACTAAATCATAGGTTTGAACTTTTTAACTCGTTTTCTTCAATTTTCATCATCATTCATTGTATTCCTAGTCTTAAATCTTGTTCTTTAAGGGTAGAAATTAGGGATTTTGGGGGAATTGAGAATTTTACAAATTTGGGGATTTAGACCTCGATTTGGGGTCGGAATCCAGAATTAATTACATATTCGGGCTCGGGGATGAATGGGTATACGGATTTTGGTCTGAACCTCGAGTTTTGACCAAGCAGGCCCAGGAACGATTTTTGACTTTTTCGGGGAAAATTTGGGAATTCTATAATTGTGCATTGAAATTTATTTCTTTAGCGATAATTGATTATATTAAACTAATTATGATTAGATACGAGTGGGATGGAGGTGAGTTCTAAAGAAAAAGCAGTACTTGAGCAGCGAGTGGCCTACGAATCGAGGTAAATGTCGTGTCTAACTTTGGCTTGAGGGAATAGGTATTATGTGTTTATTTTGCTACGTGTTTGGTTGTTGAATACGATGTATAAGTGAGGTGACGAGTATCTATGCGTTGTTGTTGAGTCATAACATGCGAGTAAAATTCTTCCTTTGTGAACCTTGCAGTCTTTAATCCTACTATCCATGCTTAGTGTTGTTATTAAGGATGTTGGTGACTTATATCTGGATTCACTGAGAGTTGGTAACTTCTGAATATTGATAAAGTAATGTATTCTTTGTGAAACTTCTATTTATCTGTTGTTATTGATTCTGTGACTTGTGAGGAGGAGTGTAAAGCACGAAGGGTGATGCCGTGCATGCATTATTTATATTGTGAGGAAGAGTGTAAAGTACTAAGGGTGATGTCGTGTCATGTTTTATGGGTGTTAATGCAGGAAGGGCGATGACGTGCCATGATTCGTGAGTGATAAAGCACGAAGGGTTATGTCGTGTATATTATGAGAGGTTTAATGCACGCAGGGTGATGCCGTGCCGTTCTATTTATTTATTTGGTCAGGTTGAGAGTAAAAGCACGAAGGGTGAGGCCGTGCAGTTTTCCTTTGCTGTTTTAATTGCCTAATTCATTCAAGGATTATTGTCTAATTTTGTATTTTCATTATTCTCACTCCTTATATTGTAATTTCCCCACCGCATGTCCCCTTCCCATTATTTCTGCTTTATTGCTTTATTACTGTTGTTGCCTTTAGCATGGTTATACTATTCAGGTTATATGTGTGTGTCTTATCCTAGCCTCGTCACTAGTTCGCCGAGGTTAGGCTCGACACTTACCAGTAAATGGGGTCGGTTTTACTGATACTGCACTCTGCACTTTCTATGCAGATCCAGGTATCGGTCCAAGCTGATTCTGAGTTCGTAGCTGACTTCTGTGCAGGAGACCCGAGGTAGATCTGGCGACGTCCGCAAATTCCTGGAGTCCCCTCCTATATGCTTAATTACTATTTCCTTTAGTTTACAAACAATTATACATTTTTCTTTCAGCCAAATATTTACAGTAAATTCTTAGTAGTCCATGAGTTGTGACTCCAGATCAGGGGTGGTTATACATGTAGATATTGTATGCGCAGTGTTATTATGTAAATTTTGTTTCTTTATTAAAGTTACATGTGTTGAAATGTAGTGGATCTCTGTAAGTTTTAAATGTTTTTATGTTGTAAATCTCTTATGTTGACTTGCCTAGAAAGTGCAGTGTTAGGTGCCATCACGGTACCGATGGTGGGAATTCGGGTCGTGACAACAATAGTTGCAGGATTTGCTAGATAAGGGTTTTATCTGACCTGTGAACAACTAATTTTTGACCACACTCAAATATTATACTATTTTAGTAGAAATAGTTTAGGCCTAATATTGATGTTTTAAGCTTTTATCTTACACTTAGTAGATTTTATTTAATTAAAATAAATAAATAAATAAATAATAATACCCACATTCTTAAAGTGTGAATATATATATATATATATATATGTATGTATGTATGTATGTATGGAGTACCTTTTAAATAGAATTTTAATAAGTAAACTATTATATATTTTTTTGTATAATTTAAACTATAGTGTAAATATTGAGTTTTCTTATTTTTATAGTTTCCTTTAAGTCTAAAAGTAAAGTTGGTATATATATATATATATATATATATATATA
>MDKJ01294069.1:0-28588 GCA_005239525.1 Nicotiana knightiana | reverse complement strand
CCCCAAAAAAAAAAAAAATTGGTCTATTCTTTCTTTCTCAATTGTGAGGTAATTTATTGTGGAATTCACCGTAGTCTAGATGGATTCCTATTATGTGGTCAATGAATTCGTTTTTCCTCAGGAATTGTCGCAAGCTAATTTGGCAATCAAGTAAATCGACGCAGATACAGAGGTTCGTAAAGTACGCAGAGACAGACTAAGCAACGTACGTCAGTCCTAGAAGCCGCACGCCAAGATTGTTTGATACTGTACAGTGAAGAACAGAGATCTTATGTTCTCCTCTAAATCTCCACTGCCAGTGCCAGAAGCCTCACACCAAGATTGTTATTTTCTACATTAAGTTCACATGAATGTCGACTTCTTGTACTCTTTTCATGATGTCAATTACTTTTTCCTATATATGTCCTGTTGGATTTATAGTACTTTATGTACCAAAAATGGTTCGGCATTGTTAGTGATATTTAAAGTTATGATGCAAAAGGTTCAGATTTCATACTGTATACGGTGAAATCAGGGCTACCCGATTTCATTCCTTGATCGAGATAAGAGTGTCACGTCAAAAAGCCAGGACGTCGAGTCCGAAATCGAAGTCTCTTCTCAGGCAGAGGGCGGCATCAGTAATCGAGGCCAGAAAGAGACAAACTCCGAAGTAACGTCGGTGTAGCTTAATAACGGAAAGTGCGAGATATTTGCAACAGGTCGAGGATCACGGCGTGAATCTCAAAACGGATCGGTCTGTGGCGGTTAATCAGTTGTCAATATTGATTTCCTACTATAATTAGAAGTGTACCTTATTTAGGACTCGTCTATTCTGTAAAGAGGAATTCCATTCATTTGTAATCATCATTATTCACTGATAAAAATGCAGACATTCATTGCTCTCTTGTTATTGCATTTACTGTTCGTCAGAATTGCTTTATCATTTACTGTTCTTATTGTTCCGCCTCGAGACTGTCTCAAATCGAGGTCGAGGCCTTGCTTATACACTGGTTTGATTTCTTTTATTGTCTAATTCATCCATTTAATTCCTTGTTTATCAATTGATATTGGATTAAATTACATATTCTTAAAATTACAATACAAGTTTAATTGTTGTCCGGATTTGAGAGTAAACACATACATTTCAAGCAAGGAAAAAGAAGTAGCAAGTGTCCTCCATCCTTCATGCTGTAATCTTCCCATATTTTATAATGATGACTTGGGTTGCAGCACTGTGAAGGAATTAATGGAAGTGAAAGTTGGCTTTTGAATAATTAATAACTATCACTATATAATGAAAGTTGTTGTTTTTGTTTTTTCGTTCAGTTTCTTTATATATTTTTAACATGGTTAAAAACCTTATAATTGTATAATCGTTGAGGGACAAAAAGAGTCATGAATAATTGTGAATGAGGGTTTTCTTCGTTGATCTTCGTCTTCCCTTAAAAAGTAATAATAATAATTAGAAAGTGAATATATGGTGATCACTAAATTGTAAAAACTTAAGACTAGACCAAAGAAGAATATGGAGGAACCTTCCCAAGAACCACATGATATAGGGAAAATGCAGATAAATGACCCTTCCCCTCCCCTAGGCCACCAGAAAACGTTTTTGCAGACACTGCTCTCAAACAATTCATCACTGCCCAGTACTGATAGCCAACTTCCTCAACAACCGTATGTGAATTTTTCTGATGAAACTACTACTACTAAGGTTGAAGAAGATGTATTTATTCCTCTATCTACTGATGATAAATCACAACTATACGCCTTGGAAACTCTCGGTGATTGTTAAAGTGTTTGGGAAAAAATTTGGTCATCAACTACTAAAACAAAAATTTATTTCCCTATGGCAACCTACTGAACAAATGCCTTTAATTGACCTGGGGTCTGAATTCTTCCTTATCAAATTCCGAAAAGAAGAAAATCTATACAAAGCACTTCATGGGGGTCCTTGGTTTGTTCTAAACCATTTTCTCTCTGTACGTCAGTGGGAACCTAAATTTATTGCCTCTACCACTCAATTAACGTACTCTGCTATATGAGTACGTCTTCCTGAACTCCCTACTGAGTTTTATGACATGGAAATTTTGCAGCGAGTGGGAGTGAAATTGGGTAAATTGCTAAAGGTGGACCCCTGCACAACAACTACTTCTAGGGGCAGGTATGCACGAATTTGCATCGAGGTACCACTAGAAAAAAACCTCTCAAAACACATCTTCATATTGGCAACCACAAACAAATCATCCAATATGAAGGACTTAATCTACGTTGTACTGCATGTGGAAGGTTTGGCCATGCATTAATACATTGCTCTTTCCAAAGGCAAACAACCAGCACCCCTTTAATCGACAATAACCCCCTTTGCCCGTCTACTTCAAATCTTACTGACAAAACTCACTCTACATCAAACCCTATTATCAAACCTTAATCAACAGAGTGGAAAACAGTTACTTTTCCAAAGAGGAATAACAATCGCCTACAAAAGCATGCAAGTTCACCCACGAGGAATCCAAGGGAGGCGGCAACACACACCGCCGGTGGTAGCAGGTAAGTCTTTTATACCTAATGGGCTAAACAAGGCCCAGACTAACTGTTACTCCAATGAAAAAATTACCCTGCCCAATCAACCTCCTAACCAATTCCACTATATTTTGGATGACATGGATATTTCCCTTGTTAAAAATGAACTTTCTAATACTAGTCCACATTAACTTCAAACAGTCCCAATATGACTCATTCACCTTCAAACAAGCCCAACATGACTACTTTATCTATCAATACTCCTGATGCCTCTCCAAACTTTTATAATTCTGAGGCCTATTATGATGGGCCTAATGGGCTAAACTATCAAGCAGATATTGGCATAAGAAATAAAACTTACCTTAGCCCTGTCACTATGTCCACACAAGATACCCCTCTATCAAAAAATAACACACACACATTAATTGCCCACCAACAAACACGCCAGGTTGATGAACTTGATATTAACCCTGCCACCATGCCTAACTAATCAAACACGGATACTTCTTCTAATAGCCAACAAACTGAATCTAATTTACCTCTACAACAATTCTCTAACAAAACTAATCTACATGCTATAGTAGCTTTTGAAGCTACTGTTTCTCCAACTTCAATAACCTCTAATGATTGTATTCCATGTGAAGACCACTATCTCTACACCACCCCTCCACCCTCTTCTGAACACACTATTGGGCTGCTTGAAAATATCACTATTAACTCTGAAGAAGTTATTTCTTCACTAAGAAGCTTAAATACTATCTTCCAACACAGAGTTGCCTAAGCCTTCATCTTCACCCACAAACCATGCAGCGCCCGAACTTCACAAACACACTCTACAACAGTTACTTCACAGAACAACTCCACCACAACAACCAGTTTTTCCATCTGATCATGCAAGGCCCACAAATTCCACACCCATTAACACCGCTAATTTACACCTCTCAACCTCACATGGCGGACCAGCCACTACAATCTTGGATGGAGATGGGGCTCCAGGGCTATGCTCTGATCTTTACCTTGAAGCTTAACAACCAGGAAGTAATCCTCCTAGTCCAAAATCCAATACATCTGGCAGAAATTGTTACGGAGGGAATGAGATCTGGGATGGAGGCATCTGCTCAAACAGTGGTACATAACTCAGACTCCACTACTACTGTACCATCAAGCGTCAACTTCGCAGCAACCACAGTGGGCATGTCCCATGAACCCACCAACACCATATGTCAGCCTACAGATGCACCTACTGCCGTTCTATCCTTCACACCACTGGGGACAGATCTATGCCCCTTGGTTTTAACCAATCGACTCGTTCAACCTTCTCTCACCATACTCCACCCTCACTCACTCCAAACGATCTACTGGCTCCAACAATGAGTCCCTCTCCATCACCACCACCATCTCCAAATGTAATAAACATGCAAACAAATCAGGAGCTGATGGCAGTCCTAGCAAAGATAAAAGAAACTCGCACGGAATACTTGTGGCTAAAGGGCATCCAACTTTACAGCCTCAAGGAGCAGTACGAAAAAAAGTTCATACTGAAATGTCCCCCAGAGTTAGTCACATGTAGTCTCAACTTCCGGCTGATGACAAACCAAGAGGACGGGAAATATGCCATGGTCATCATTCCAACACTTCGACCGAGTTTTGTAGTTAAGGATCAGGGAATGATAGCCATGGAGGTTGTCAATCATCAGATCCCAGTTCCAACTGAAAGGGTCACATTTTCCCCTAACTGTATGAATTTTATCATTTGGAATTGCCGGGGTTCCCATAATGCTGAGCTTAGGCGCCACTTTAGATCTTTATTGGACAATCATAGGCCATCATTGGCTATACTTTTGGAGACACACATGCAGGACCACACAATTCTTCGCGAAGATTTCCAGTTCACCCAAATGTCGCAAGTACCTGCCAATGGGTTCATAGGTGGATTGGTAGTGTTATGGCATGACACACTTATTACTGTGGAAGAACTGAGGATTTCAGAACAAGAGATCCATTGTCTTGTTCAGTATGTCCATCCACTCCTAAATGGTTATTATCCACAATTTATGCTACAAATTCTTATGGTTCTAGAAATACACTGTGGGATAATCTACGCTATTTTAACGAAAAGCATGTAATTGGTCCTTGGCTAATAGGAGGGGACTTTAATGAAGTACTTAATACGAGGGAAAAGTTTGGGGGTCTACCAATAAGTAACAGTAGAGCAAATAATTTCAACAATTTTATAAATTCTTGTAACCTGATGGATTTAGGATTTAGGGGTAGTAGATATACGTGGACGAACAAACGGCGTCATGGTCACACGATTTTAGAACGCATGGACTGTATTTTAGCAAACTATGATTGGATTAATATATATCCGGAGGCAACGGTTCAAAATTTACCACGCACTTACTAGGACCACTGTCCGCTATTATTAACACTGGAATCTAGACGACCCTATTATAAGAAAATCTATCGCTTTGAGACGGTGTGGACAACACACCCTCAATTCCAACTGCTAGTGCATGAGGTTTGGGATAATAGCGCAGACCTCATTAGCACAACAAAAATATTCCAAGAAGATGCTTTATCCTGGAATAAGTACACTTTTGGAAACATATTCACGCGTAAACGTAAATTACTTTCCCGACTCATGGGCATTCGATCTTCTATTCACTATCCTACAAGTAATTTCCTACAAAATTTAGAACAACAATTAACTCTTGATTATAGTAATATTTTGCGCTTAGAAGAAGATTTTTGGAAACTTAAATCTCGTATTTTTTGGCTAAATGACGGTGATGCAAATACTAAATTTTTCCATAGGACTACATTATAGAGAAGAAGACAAAATAGGATTACTGCTCTACAAGATACAGTAGGGAACTGGACCTTTAACACTGATGATATATGATGCGAGACTAAATTGCATAGTTTAACATGTGATATACCTTACATTTTATGCGCATTAATGATAAAAATACACTTGTTATGTGCTTAATGGAGTTTATTTCATGTGTAGGTGAAGTGGAGATGGAAACGGAGCTAAAAGGATGCAAATACGTCGAAAAATACGCGAAAGGAGACACCCGGGCGATAGCCGGGCGACAGAGCCAAACAGACTGACCCTGCCTGGCGTTAGCCAGGCGTTTGGGCTGAAACGCCAGCCCCACCCTGGCGTTAGCCAGGCGTTTGGGCTGAAACGCCAGCCCTAGCCTGGCGTTAGCCAGGCGTTTGGGTCCAAACGCCAGGGTCCCCAGTCGGCCAGAAATCGAGTTTTGACGGGTTTAAGTGTTTTCTAATTGAAATAGAAGTCTCCTACACGGTTAGGGTTCACCCTAAACCTATAAATAGACTCCTAAAACACAACTACGAGGGGGGATTCACAGGGATACACAGAGATTCGAGATTAGAGTGGATCAAAGGCAAAACACCAATTTGTACATATTTTCTTCCTTACTTTGTAGTTTAATTATGCTAGTTGTTTTAGATTTTATTCTTATGAATTTGTTTAGCTAATTTCTTGTGGAACCCGTTGGGGAATAAACTTATTGTGATATTAATATAGCTTTGATTGGTTGATTAAACTCTATTTGTTCAACTACGTTCTTGTTGTAGTTGATTGAAGGGCCCTCAATTAGCTGTGCCTATTTATTATGTATCTACTTGAGAGAGAGTGCATATTTAGGTAATTGTTTGAACAACACCACTCCCAGAGTATAGACGAAAGTCATAACCGAGGGTTTAGAGGTTGGATTAGAGATAACGATACCTCGGGTGCAATCTAAAGTGAACTGTAATGCAATCTAGCTAGCGTAACTTGAGAGAGTGCGTCTAGTAAATTATCATAATTACTTGAGAGAGATTTATGGTAGATAGAGTGTTCATGATTGATAGAGACGATTAATCAAGCTATACGAAGTATCCGAGAAGTAAGTTCACCAGCGGGGGAAACCATAACCTTAGATTTTTATTACAATTGTTTATACCTTAACATAGTTAATCTTTAGTTTTAATATTTAGTATTAGTAAATTAAATAACATCAGGTGACAGCTGAGTAATATTTTAACAGCTTGCTTGATACGTCAATTCTCTGTGGGATCGACTCTGGGCATAATACCCCAGGATTATATTTGCAACGCCCGCTTAGTCTTCTACAAGACATAATTGAGCGTGATCAATATACATAGGCAAATATTTGATTACTATCAACATTTGTTTGCCACAGATCATATAATTTCTACATCTAATGTTCAAGTTTCTCCATCAACGGTAATGGACTATAATGATTATCAAATTCTACAGGCCATTCCCAATGATGTTGAAATTACTCAAGCTCTGAAAGGATTCAAGCCTCATAAGGCACCTGGTCCGGATGTGATGACCCAAGGGGCCATTTTATAAAATTAAACTCCGTTCCATGCTTAATAACCATAAAAAGACTAAAATTAAATACCTCGATTTGTGTGCGCAGTCCGGGCTTGAAATCGAAAGCTTTTATGTGAAAAAATGAGAAAATAATGATTTTTAGAATTTAAATTTGATAAAAGTTGAATTTGGTCAATATTTTGAGTAAACACAATCGGATCTGTGTTCCGATAATCCCGAGAGGTCCGCAATAAAATATGGGACTCGGACGTATGCCCGGAAATGAATTCCGAGGTCCCAAGCCTTAGAAATCAATTTTTGAAAGAAATTGTTTTGCTGAAATGTTTGTGAATTAAAGAAAAGAAATAATGCTAAAAATCATTAGTATCGGGTCCGTATTTTGGTTTCGGAGCCCGGTACAGCTTGGTTATTATATTTAAAGGTTAACTGTGAAATTTGGTGAAAAACGGAGTTCGTTTGACGTGATTCAAACATCCGGTTGAGAAATTATGAACTTTAAGAGTTCTTGTTGAAAATGATGAGTTTTGAGGTTTAATTCATATATTTACATGTTATTTTCATGATTTTATCGCACGAGCAAGCCCGTATGATATTTTTAGACTTGTGTGCATGATTTTTTAGAGCCCTGAGGGCTCGGGTGAGTTTCGGATAGGCCACGGGGTGTTTTTCACTTAAAAATAATCGTTGGTTTTTTCAGTTCTGGTGTCCAGGTATTTTGACCTGTGCGATCGCATAGGAAAGTCCGCGATCGCACAGAGTAAAATTTGAGGCCTGTTTGGTACGCTGTGCGAACGCAGCTTATTGCTTGCGATCGCGGAGCACAGCCTGGCCAAGCTGTGCGATCGCACATCCTACATTGAAAACGCACCGAGTAAATCAGGTCTGGGGGAGGGGAGGTCAATACCCTGTGCGATTGCATCCCTCCCCATGCGAACGCACTGCACAAATTTCCCTTGCTGTGCGATCGCACCTCTTTATCCGCGATCGCACAGTTCCAGCTAATATAAATACCTGTTAAAGAACGGGCAGGACACTTTTTTCTCCAAATTTTCGAAGTTCCAGCGCTAAAAATGTTTTTTCTTCAGCAATCCTCATCCCCAATTCATAGGTAATCAATTTCGAACCTTGTTCTTTCAATTCCTTACTATTTTGTATCACTTTTAAAGTAAAAGCAAAGAATTTTCATGGTAAAAATCTAGGTTTTGGGTAGAATTAGAGAGTTTTGTAAAAATCAAATTTTTATATCAAATTAAGGTCGGATTTCAAAACTAATGGCATATTTGGATTCGTGGGCGAATGGGTAAATGTAATTTGGTCCGAACCCCGAGTTTAGACCAAGCAGGCCCAAGGTCGGGTTTTGACTTTTTTTGAGAAAACTTAGGAAAAATTATATTCTTCAATAAAGTTAGTTCCTTTAGAATTAGTTAATGATATTAAGTTAATTGTGATTAGATTCGAGCAATTTAGAGGTAAATTCTAAAGGAAAAGCAATAATTGAGTAGTGAGTGGCCTGCGGAATTGAGGTAAGTGTTTGGTCTAACTTTGGCTTGAGGGAATAGGACTCCCCACTTGTTTGTTATGTGAAATGCATGGGCGTGGTATATAGGTGTGGTAACGAGTATCTATGCACCACCCAAATTAATTGTTAAACATGATTCCCCTTCTCGTTCCCAACTTAATTGATTATTGTCCTAATTGTTATATGTTCATTATTGCTTCTATGACTATTTGGCCTTGTTGATCTGTTGTTAGATATTTTTGTGATTATTTGGAAAGAGTTTTGGTTGTTTTAGCTGGTTTCCTTGTGACATGTATAACGGTTTAGAGGTTTGGTATTATTTTTACGAATTATATATATATATATTTACGTTCCTGGTAGTTTCGTTTTGATAATATTGAGGAAGTTGTGAGAAATGCAGTCTAACTGTTTCGTAATTGTTTTTGTAAGTGTTAAAAATGTTGGATGTTCTCTTGAGTTTATCTTAGTATATAAAGACTGAGATGGATTGACAGCGTTACGGTGTTAACTTATATTTTGGTTGGTTTTATTGTGAAATGATATTGGTTAAAGCTTACGAGCTATATGATTTTCTGTTTGAAATTGTGAAAATAACAGTATTGTGAAAGGCTTGGCCTGAATTGTGAAATTTTTTATGAATAAACTGATATGTTATGTCTGGTGGGAGCGGGTTGCACGCCGCAACAAGGAGTGATAAGGGTGGACAGGTGGGATCGGGTTGCACGCTGCAATAGGAGCAATAAGGGTGATATATTTAGGGAGGACAAGTGGGAGCGGGTTGCACGCCGCAACAAGGAGCGATAAGGGAGAACATTTATATTTTTACTGATTTTCAAAGAAAATAAAGTTTTGAAAAGCTAAATGTTTATTTTTACTGCTTTGTTTTCTTGAAAAACAAAGATTTGAAACTTCCTTTTATATTACTATTTTCATATTTTGGCACTACTTTTTTCAAAGATAAAGTTTGAAAACTTGAAAATTGTTGAGGATTGGTTATAGCTGAGGCCTGAAAGAGGCGGTTGTGGTACTTTATTATTGTTGTAGTATTTGAATTGATGTGTTTGGATTTCCTTCCTGTTTTACAATTATTGTTTCAAATATATTTTCTTGTTCGTGTAGAATTGTTTTATTGTGTTATCGTATATATATTAATATCACAGGTTTATTGTTAAAGCCCTGCCTTAGCCTCGTCAATACTTCGCCGAGGTTATGCTCGGAATTTACTCAGTACATGGGGCCAGTTGTACTGATACTACACTCTACACTCTTTTGTGTAGATCTAGGTACTAGCCAGCAGTAGAGATTTTTAGAGCAGTCATCTATTAATTCGGAGACACGACGTATATCTTCCGGCATTCGCAGATCTCGAGAGTGTTCTCCTATTTTTATAAAATTGTTTAGTATATTCAGAACAGTTACACCATTTCTTTCGGCCATTATTTATAGTATTCTTAGTAGTTCATGGATTGTGACACCAGACCCTGGGGTTGTCTTAGAGTTGTTACATAATTAGTTCGTGATACGTTTTATTTAAATGGTTATTATTATTATTTTATTTTATTGTTGTTGGGAATTATTCTAATTAAGTTCCTTTGGAGGTTATTTTTTTGTGCTTAAGTAATAAATTAAGGAAATAAATTATTCGAGTTCTAACATTGGCTTGCGTAGCAAGTGTGGTGTTAGGTGCCATCACGATCCCTGAGGTCGGAAATTTGGGTCGTGACACCGGATGGCCTACATCCTTTCTTCTACCAAAAATATTGGATTGAAGTAGGCCCTAAAGTTATCCATTTTTGCAAACAAATTTTCACGGATAAGGTCATTCCAAATGACCTCAATTGTACTTATATATGCCTTATCCCAAAAGTCAAGCATGCACACACTATTCAGCAATGTAGGCCTATCAGCATGTGTAATAATATTTATAAGCTAATTACTAAAATAATTGTTAACATGCTTAAGCCTCTTCTCTCTAAGATTATAGGACCTACACAAACTAGCTTCCAACAAGGAAAGAAAGCTTCGGACGATGCTATAATAGTTCAGAAAATTATTAGTCATTTTCGCAAAATGAAAGGCAAAACAAGCTATATGCTTCTTAAATTAGACCTTGAAAAGGCCTTCGATCGGTTGGAGTGGTCTTTCATAAGGAAAACCCTTCTATATTTCAACATTCCTGACTCTCTTACAGAGGAGAGGAGGGAAGGGGTTTCAAGGCGGCGGATTTGGAAAAGTGAGTAGGGTTTAGGTCGTTTGGTTAATTAAAAATGGAAAGATTGTCCTGGACCATTGATCTTCTGAGATCAACGGCCAGGATTAAATCTGGGGTTGGGACGGGTTATAACAATTGGGTTATTGGGTTATGGGTATTATGTAAGGTTAGGGTATTGGGCTGGGGTAGTTATTGGGCTAAGGTCCGAAAAAAATTCATAAAAGAGGCTATATGTTAAATACCCATTTAGTTTAATAATTTATGAAAATAGTTAATAAATGATGAAATGCTATTTATGTATGAAAATGATTTAAAATAATTACTTAATACTATAAAATATAAAAAGTCATTTTCGTGTAAAAATAAAGTAATTATGCACACATGGGCTATTATTGCAAAGTTATTGCAATTATAACCTGAAGATGTAAATATAATTTTGCATAAATAATTAAATCTTAATATAAATATAAATGATAAAAATTATGCAATAAAACTATTGTGATGCAATTAGTAATTATTTAGATAATAAAATGATGGAACAAATTAATTAAAAATCTTTTAAAATCACAGAAAATTATGGAAAAATATTAATTGATGCTCATGCATTATTCTGAAAATACATATGCATTTTGAAAATATATATGGAAAAAATTGGGTATCAACAGGAGTTAGTGTCTCGATTCCAAATGGAACGCATGGAGTTGCCACCAGTCAGTGATGATTGGACGGTTCAGGCTTTCACCCAAGGGTTAAATGAATGAAGTTCGATACCATCACGCCAATTGAAGCAAAATTTGATCGAGTACCCGGCTGTGACTTGGGTAGACGCTCATAGTCGATATCAGTCGAAGATCAGGGTCTAGGACGACCAATTGGGAGCCCCCTCAGGTTCAGTACATCCAAACTGGTCGACAGGTAAAAATTAGAGAGATATGGATAGAGAATCAAGGCCGAATAAATATCGGTACCAGCCATATGTTGCGGATCGGAGGAACAACGGCCCAGGACGCAACTCAGCGCGGCATAATTGAAGGAGTGACCGAGGGCAAAATTCTCGGGGACTTATGAGTAAAATCGGCTTCGACAAATATGCGGATCCCACAGAAGCGCCCCGGTTATCGTAGTATAATTTCAGTGTCGATGCATCGGGGATCGTATCGGCTATCGGAAGAATCAGAGACACTGGGTGGCCCAGACGTATACAGACCGATCCTTCTAAAAGGAATCCAAACTTGATGTGTAAGTATCATGGCACGCATGGCCATAGGACCGAAGACTGCAGACAACTGAGAGAGGAGGTAGCTTGATTATTCAACAAAGTCCATCTTCGAGAGTTCCTCAATGATCGGGCTAAATATCACTTCAGAGAAAGAGACGCCAACAGAAAGAACGAGCAAGAAGAACCTCATCATGTTATTCACATGATCGTAGGCGGGGTCGACGTCCCACAAGGACCTATGTTCAGACGTACCAAGGTGTATATCACCAGAGAGAAACGGACTCGAGACTATGTGCCAGAAGGCACTTTATCATTCAATGATGAAGAAGTGGAAGGCATTTCTCAGCCACACAACAACGCCCTGGTAATTGTTATTTTATTAAATAAAGTTCAAGTTAAGCGTGTTTTAGTGGATCCAGGTAGCTCCGCGAACATCATCAGACCGAGGGTCGTAGAGCAGCTCAGCCTGCACGACCAAATTATACCTGCATCTCGAGTCCTAAACGGCTTCAATTTGGCTAGTGAAACAACAATGGGGGAGATAATCCTACCAGTAAATGTAGCTGGAACTATCCAAGAAACGAAATTCCATTCATCGAAGGTGACATGAAGTATAATACAATGCTCGGAAGGCCTTGGATCCACAATATAAGGGCAGTGCCATCGACCCTTCACCAAATAATGAAGTTCCCGACGACGGATGGTGTGAAAACAGTTTATGGGGAACAACACACTGCAAAGGAAATGTTTTCAGTCGATGAAGTGATTCCGATATCAACACCTTTGACCTTATAAAAATCGAACGCAAAAGATAAGCTGACGGCCAAATAGCAGTCACCGTCCCTAGCCTCGACCGAATCGGAGAAACATGTAATCAAAGAAGAAGAAGAGGATTTTCTCACTCCTCGGACTTTCGTTGCTCTCGAAGAGTCAGATGCAACCAAGTCAACGGTCGATGAGCTGGAATAAGTGATACTGATCGAGTATCTACCCGAATGAAAGGTATACCTGGGTACGGGGTTGACCCACGAAATCAGGAAAAAACTCATTCAATTTCTTATTGATAACATGGACTGCTTTGTATGGTCCCATTTAGACATGACAGGAATCCCACCAGAGATAAAAACTCATCGGTTGATCCTGGCTCCCAAGTTTAGACCAATAAAGGAAAAGAGAAGACCCCAGTACGAGGTAAAGCATGCCTTCATAAAGGACGAGTTAACCAAACTTCTCAAAATAGGATCCATTCGGGATGTAAAATATCCCAAATGGTTAGCTAATGTAGTTGTAGTCCCCAAAAAGGGGAACAAACTTAGAATGCGTGTAGACAATAAGGAATTTAATAAAGCAGGTCCGAAAGACCTTTTCCATTGCCTAACATCGATCGCATGATCGATGCCACGTCCGGCCACGAGATTCTCACCTTTCTCGACGTCTATTCTGGGTACAATCAGATCCAGATGAACCCAAAACATCAAGAAAAGACTTATTTTATCACTAAGTCTGGGACCTATTGTTATAATGTAATGCCCTTCGGGATAAAAAATGCGGGAGCTACATATCAACGCTAGTTAACAAAATGTTCGAAGAACAGATAGGTAAATCAATGGAAGTTTATAATGATGATATGTTAGTTAAGTCCCTGCGCGCAGAGGACCATTTGACTCATTTGTAGGAGACATTCAAAATCTTTAGGAAGTACAACATGGAGCTTAACCCTGAAAAATGTTCTTTCGGGGTCGGTTCGGGAAAATTCCTCGGCTTCATGGTCTCAAATCAGGGAACCAAAATCAACCTCGATAAGATTAAGGCCATCGAGGATATCATCGTCGTGTAGTGTGAAAGCCGTACAAAAGTTAACCGGACGAATATCTGCGTTGGGTCGATTCATTTCAAGGTCATCAGATCGGAGCCACATGTTCTTTTCTTTACTCAAAAAGAAAAATAATTTCACATGGACCCCGGAATGTTAACAAGCACTGGAGGAATTGAAGAGATACTTATCGAGCCCACCCCTGCTCCACACTTATACTTTGTAGTGTCCGAGATAGCGGTAAATGGTGTACTAGTTCGAGAAGAACAAGGTACAAGTTTCCTGTTTATTACGTAATTCGGACCTTAGGAGATATCGAAGCTAGGTATCCACACTTAGAGAAATTGGCACTTGGATTAATAAGTGTATCTAGGAAATTAAAGCCATATTTCCACATATGCGTGATAACCACTTATCCACTCCGAAATGTTTTGCACAAGTCCAAATTGTCGGGCCGATTGACCAAATGAGTCGTCGAACTCGGCATGTGCGATATCGAATATCAACCCCGAACAACCATCAAGTCTCAAATTTTAGCAGACTTGGCCGACTTTACGCCAGCCCTCGTGCTTGAGGTGGAAAAGGAACTTATACTAAAAATGGCTACATCATCGGGGGTATGGACCCTCTTTACAGACGGTGCTTCGAATGAGAAAGCATTCGGGCTCGACATTGTTTTGAAACCGTCCACGGGCAATATTATCATGTAATCCTTTAAGACTGCCAAAATGACTAACAACAAGGCCGCGTATGAGTCCATGACTGCAGGTCTCGAGCTAGCTAAAAGCTTGGGAGCGGAAGTGATCGAAGCAAAATGTGACTATCTGCTGGTGGTAAACCAGGTAAACGGAACCTTCGATGATCGAGAGAATAGGATGCAAAGGTACTTAGACAAGTTGCAGGTAACCTTGCACCGTTTTAAAGAATGGACTCTACAACATATCCCCCGAGAGCAAAACACCGAGGCTGATGCACTTTCCAATTTGGGGTTATCGATCAAAGAAGATGAGATCAGCTCGGGGATTTTCATCCAACTCTCGAGGTCTGTGATCGAGGAAGGACATTCCGAAATAAATTCTACGAGCTTAACCTGGGACTGGAGAAATAAATACATCGAGTACTTGAAAAATGGAAAGCTTCCATCTGATCACAAGGAATCGAGGGCCTTACAGACTAAAGTCGCTCGATTCATATTAGACGAAGGCGGAACGTTATACAGAAGAACGTTCGATGGTCCATTGGAAATATGCTTGGGACCAGGAGATACTTACTATGTTCTACGAGAAATCCACGAAGGTACTTGTGGGAACCATTCTGGCACCGAGTCACTAGTTTGAAAGGTTGTCAGAGCAGGATATTATTGGGATAGCATGGAAAAAGACTCTAAGGAGTTTGTTAGAAGATGCAATAAATGTCAAAGGTTTGCACCAATGATCCACCAGCCCGGCGAGCAACTTCATTTGGTCCTATCCCCATGAACTTTCATGAAATGAGGAATGGATATCATCGGTCCTCTGCCATCGGCCCCAGTTAAAGTTAAGTTTATTTTGTTTATGACTGACTATTTATCTAAGTGGGTTGAAGTACAGGCCTTCGAGAAAGTCAGGGAAAAAGAAGTGATAGACTTCATATGGGAACACATTGCATGCCGATTCGGGATACCCGCGGAAATAGTATATGGTAATGGAAAATAGTTCATCGTCAGCAAAGTAATGAAATGCCTCGAAGATCACAAAATAAATAGGATACTATCAACACCGTATCACCCTCGTGGGAATGGACAAGCTGAATCAACGAATAAGACTATCATCCAAAACTTGAAGAAAAGGATAAACGAAGCCAAAGGGAAGTGGAGAGAAACATTTCCCGAGGTTCTATGGGCATATCGGACAACATCGAAGTCCAGTACCAGATAAACTTCGTTTTCCTTAGTATATGGCTCCGAAGCCTTGAAATCGGTCGAAGTTTGAGAGCCCAACGCCAGGTTTCGACATGCAACAGAGGAATCAAACCACGAGGCCATGAATACTATCTTTGAGTTGTTATATGAAAGGCGAGAAGCTGCACTCATTCGAATGGCAACACAAAAGCAACGAATCGAGAGATAATACAACAGAAGAACCAACCTTCGACACTTCAAAGTCGAGGACTTAGTACTAAGTAAAGTCACCCTCAACACTCGAGATCCCAATGAAGGGAAGCTCGACCCTAATTGGGAAGGACCCTACCAGCTCCTCGATATTGTCGAAAAAGGATCTTACAAACTCGGAATGATGAACGGCGAACCATTGCTGAATAAATAGAACATATCACTCCTTAAATGATACTATTGCTAATGTATAACTTTCTTTTTTATTTCATTTATATAAATATTCAGAACTAACTCATTGTATGAATTTGACATATTATATCGAGACCTCAGGTTTTAAAGTACGTGTTGCGCTTTTTTCCCTTAGACCGGTTTTTATCCCAAATGAGCTTTTCTGGCAAGGTTTTTAACGAGGCAACAATTATGTGCTACCTGAGGATAATTCAACAGTATCCAAGGCTTTTTTGCAATCAACCTCCAATACTAGGGGCCATCACCCTCGGATGTTATGTGTTTGAGAAATGTACCTTGCGTCAATGGGTCTCAATAGGAAAAATCTTGTAACGGGCCAATCGGTCGAATGAACCGTGTCCATATAGGTTAGCCGATTCCTGATGACAAAACATGTACGCATGTATAAATTATTCAAAGAAGTATTTACTTTCCTCGAACATATCGTGTTTCGAAGTAAATTCTCTACTATAAGAATCATGTACTTATGATTCTGATATATTGTGCAAAACTAACACTTGTGAAAGATGGCCCAAGATCCAAGTACAAGCATATTTCGAACACTTGGGGACCGCACACTCGAGCTATCAAAAATTGAATTCATAAGACCTCAAAGAGGCACCCCTCGATATATAGGCCAAGGCCACTATACTCGGGGATTAACATTTTCAATAGGTTTGAAATATTATCAGGAAATAAGTCAAAGAGACATACCCGAAGGCTACGGCCATGTTAAAGGCTACGACCCTATTAAAGGCTACGACCAAAATAACGCGGCTCGGAGACGTCTGACTTCCGCTATAAACAAAAGGCCTTCAAATACTTTGAAAAACTGGTTAAATAAGGCTACCCTCGGCAAAGCAATTAAAAAAGGGCTTCGATAAAATAAGCCCTCGAATAACTAAAAGGTTTCAATAATATCAGCCTTCAAAAAAACCCTCAAGGGGTATCAAATTATCTTAACACAAACACGTTGAAGATGGGGTTCCGATCATCAAACCCTTAGAAAACCCAATGGGTATAAAAAACATATGCTAAGGCATAAAGAAATTTTCACTAAGTATTTTAGCCAAAAAGGGGAAAATAATAGCCATTTTTAAAGGCCGAATCGGCCCAATCTAAAGAGCCTAAGGGCCAATTTAAAAGAGCCTAAGGTCCAATAGAATTAGAGTTCGAGACCTCATTCTCACTCAATTTGAACCCAAGGGTTCCACAATTCCGAGCTCGAATAAAAGTCCATCATAGCTCGAGGATTCAACAAAAACCCTAAGGGGTATATTACTGTAAACTCAAAATCTTACCCATCACTTGATAAAAACCTAAGGGTTTACTTTATCCTAAAAGATCGAGGCCTATTCGAATTTGGTTATAAAAAGAGTACATCTATGGGTTCGATCAAGCCGCCCTGAGATAAAGTCTCGAGCGAATTTCCGAACTCGGGACTTACCCTCGTATAACCAAAAACTTAAGGGTTTACTTTAGTTACGAGTTAAAGTTAGTAAAATTACAGCTATGAAGGTTTTTAACAGAGACAGAAAGCATATCCAGACATGAAATTTATGAAGGCATTCGAAGAAAAGTCTCTCTACTATATATCAAAAAACATGTACAAAAGGCCAGTCAAAGCCTTACAGAAGAGAAAAGAAGTTAGAATCTAACTACGATCGGGGCTAGTCCCCTCAGGACCGACCTCCTCTCAAGAAGCTTCTCCAGGAAAATTTCTTCGACGACATCATCTCCTTCTTCTCCACTTCCGGACCTGCCTCGACTGCCCTCTGCATCATCATCCTCGTCATCAGAAGAGGAGAGCTGCCCGGTTTCGGTCTCAAGCTCTTTGGTTTGAGCAATTTCCTCGAAAGGTCAAAACCTTGAGCATGAATTTCCTTGAGGGTTTCCTCTGGGATTGGCACTTTTCCAAATCATTACGCCACTGCTCTCGGTCGGAAGCCTCCGTTAGCTGTGTTTGAACAGCCTCAGCGCCGGCCCGGTACATACCGCCATGACCTTGGTCTTCTCGGTCTCCGCCTTGGCCTCAGCAAGCCCAGCTTTGAGTTCCTCGACCCTCTTGGCCTGGGCCGAGATTATCTCTTTAAGGCTTCGAAGTTGAGCCTCAATTGAAGATAGTTTGGCCAAGGCTTCCTCCATTTCTGCAGCAAGGCAGTCCATGTTCCCTTTCCACCGATCACAATCGGTCTTGACCTGATCGACCTCTACTCGGAGCAACTCGATCTTATCTGCCTTCTGCCGCAACTGAGATAGCGAAGTATTAGCCTTCACAGTCGAGATGACTCCATATTTTATCAAAAGGGCGATTACCTTCTTTTTTAATTCAGCCTCCTCTTCACGAGCCTTGGCCAGGTCCGCTTGAAGGTCTTTTATGACCTCGTCCTTCTGGCCAAAAAGTATCTTCAAGGCATTTCTCTCTTCCTAGACCTTCTAGAGTTTGGCCTCACACTGACCAAGGTCAGCTCGAAATTTAGCAGCAGCCTATACAAGAAGGAAAACACATGTTAGATTTGTAAGGAAAGAAGCGAAGAAAAGTAACCAACAAATGACTAGTACTTACTCGGGAAAAAAGACGCTGGCTTCCACCATAAGGATCTAAGCATCATTAATATCAGAGGCATCATCGACCCCTATGAAGCAATCCCGGAAAGGACCGCCTACACTAGAGCCTCCGCCAACCTCGGGAGTCTTCAGCCCTCGGGCCTCCCTTATTTCTCCTTCAGAAAAGACCGGCAGTGAATGCAGTTGACCCATTGTCATGGCCCCAAGCGAGTCGTTCAGAGCGTTCTGACTGATTTTCTAGGTTTCGGAACCGGCCTCGCCAGGTGTGGAAGTTGTTGATTGAGAAACCACCTCGACCTCCGAAGATCCGGGGTTCATCCCCAAATTTTTCTTCGAAGCCTCCTCGATACGAGGCTCGGTTACAGGGGGTGGAAACTCGAAAGGTGGGGCGACCTCGACGGCCTTTCTAGGGCGGACCTTCAGCGCCAAAGTATCTTCTTCTTCTTCTTCTTCTTTATCCTCATCTCTCAACTTGCGGACCGTGTCCGCCGATAAAGCGACTATTTTTCTCCTCACCCTTCGAGGTCTGGGTTTGGAGGCCTCGGACTGCGAGGCATATTTTCTCTTCTTATCTTTTTCCGACTTCGGAGCCGAAGACTTAGCTCCTCCTCCTTCACTCGAAGGCCTCAGGATTGCATCTTTGGTTAGACCAATATGAGGAAAGATTAGCAATGAACAAAGCATGTAATTACTTCGGAATACATAAGAAGAGATCCTTACCATGGTTCTTGGCCTCCCACCTGCCCTTTTCCAAGTCCCTCCATGCTTGTTAGGCACGAGTAGAAGTAGAGGCAAGCTTTTGGATCCAATCTTCAAAATCGGGCACCGCCTGAGGCATCCAAGGGACAACTGCATGATTATAGAGAAATGTTAGGCAAAATCAAAAGAAACACAAAAATCAAAAAATAAAAATACACTTACATTTGAGGTTCCATTCCTCATGGAATGAAATCTTTTCCTTCGGTATTATATCACAGGTCCTCGCCCGTATGAATCGGCTCATCCAGCCTCGAACTTTATCCTCCTCGATGCTCGAGAATAAAGTCTTTGTTGCTCGATAGTGAAGCTTAGTTAGCCCTCGATAGAGTCGAGGCCGGTACAACTGTATAAGATGGTTCAGAGTAAACTCCAATCCCTGGCCTCGTTGGAGAAAAAGCGCAACATGATCACGATGTGCCATAGTGAAGGGTGGATCTGGCTGAGGGAGACTTCGTACCTTCTGCAAAAGTCAAAAATCACGGGGTCAACGGGACCCATCGTCAAGGGGTAAGTGTAAACACTCGGGAACCCCCTCACGTGTGTAGTGATGCTCTCTTCAGGATTAGGAATGCGCACAACTACCTCCGAACCCCATTTGCAGTCCTTCTTCATGGCCTCGATGTGGCCCTCATTAATCGAACACATGTACATCGACACATGTTCGCATCGGCCCGACACCGATGAGGGGTTCTCGACTTTAAAGTCAGATTTGAGAATACATGGGCCAGGAACGTATTCATGGGGGGCGGTTCTACCAGCGTCTTATCACCGCCCGGCCGGGAAGAGGAAGACTGAGCCTTTTCCTTTTGCGACACAGTTTTGGAGGTGTTGCCATTTGTATATGTGAAAAAAGTAGAAGGAAGGTGTAAAATTGGTGGCTCTGGTAAAAACAACGGTGGTGTGACTGGCGGCGATGAGAGAAAGATAAGCAGAATAGGGGAGTCAAGAGTTTTTAATCAAAGCAAAGTAAAGTTTGAATCAACAGAAAAGGTGGTATTTATAGGTTTGTGACGATGGATTGGTATCACTAGTGGCCGACCGACGACTGACATGCATTGATGGTTTTGGGAACCGAACCGACGGGACATTTCAGTCACACCCATTGCTTACGTCATGGAGACGACATCATGATCGAGGTACAGGGGAATCGAGGCTTAAGTCGTTTCTTATCATTTTATTCTAAGGAAGGCGGGGACTATCTGTATACGGTAAAATCGAGTACGTACGATTTTATGTGCTCGAGGGTCTGCCTCGAGATTAAGTTCATATCGAAGCAAGCTCGAGCTCGAAGAAGACGGAGACCGAAGGATTGAGATCGGACACGATCAACATCGAGCAATGGAATAGCGAGATATTACCGATCGACCACAAGTCTCGGCGGGAATCTCGGGATTGACAGAACCGCCAACGGTTATTGATACCAATCATAGATTTTGTTTTTGAAATTAGAGTTATACCTTATTTAGGATTCCTCTACTATATAAAGAGGAGCCCTGTTCATTTGTAACCATAGGATATATCATATACACACTTACTAAAATATAACAATACGCTGCTCTTTTACTTGTTTACAATTTACTATTGTTCTTGTTCTTATTGTTCTTAACGCTTGATCTCGAGCCTGTTTTGATCGAGGTCGACAAATCGCAACGACACTGATTTGATTTATCTTAATCATTTAAATCATCTATTTATCTAGTCATTTACCAATTGACATTGAATCAAATCGCATATCCTTATAACCATATTACAAGTTTAATTGTTATTCGTATTTCGAGGTAAACACTGTCACTGACACCTAGATGAATGCCAGAGAATCCCATATTGGTGTTGTTTCAAAATTTCTAATGGTTAAAGAATTATCAAACTATATTTTTTCACATTTATAGAAGGTTACCTAGCTAATAAGGTTTTAGTTGCTCTTTATTTTTAATTACGATTTTGTTCATATGGATGCAATTACTCTTAAGGCATATCTTAAACATTGTTGTTGAGTTATCATATATAGTTGAATTTGATTTGCATATCCTATTCTCTTAGTTTATATTTACGTGGATTTGTATAAGAGATTTTACTTTTTGGAAGAGATTGGAAAAGAAAGGACTTTTTTTAAGCGAATAAATTACTCTTAAGGCATAAGCGTATACTCTTAAGGTATCTCTTAAATATTGTTGTTGTGTTATCATATATTGTTGAATTTGATTTTGTCCTATCATATTCTCTTGGTTTATATTTACGTGAACTTGTATAAGAGATTTTTACTTTTGTCATAAGAGATTGAAGAAGAAAGGACATTTTTTAAGCGTATAATGGTAAAGATTAATGATGATGGAACCAATGCGTGATTGTCAATCAATGACTATTTTTTTAGAAGATTAAAAAACCCTCAAGTGATGAAAGATTAAAGAAAAAGAGAATTTGTTAATATATAATAAAGGCGGGCCAAGAGTGCTGACATGGCACATATTATCAATTCGGAAATTGTATTTATCTAACTTTTCAGTTCTTCGTATTTTTATAGATTTTTCACTTATTATTTTGTCAATTTTTTCTATTTATAGTCGTTATTATGATAACAAAACTACAAATTACGATTGCAATTTATGTTCTCAAAGGTCGTGTTCTTCGAAAATTGTGGATTTAATAAAAGAAATGTTCCGTCCTAATTAATGGGGACGTTACCTGACTTTGGAAATTTAAGTAGTAACATAAAAAATTCAATACGCCATTCTTCCTCTTCATAATCAATCATGCACTCTTTTTTTTCAAAGGTTTTACGTGATAGCAATTTTGCTATTACGATCAATCCTCATATACCAAGGATAAAATCGAAAAGAAAAGCATACAATAGTATAATTTTTGCTCGGTTGTATTTGAAAATGGAATGCCAAATTCTTTAACACTTAGTTACTCTCCTAGTCTTTCAATTTTCCGCAAATGCTACCGCAACTTTCTCAGCAGATCTTTTAAGTTGCAACCAAAATAAAAAATAACGACAGTAACCATCGAAAATAATCTCAACACGTTTGTAAGAACTCTAAAAGTTCTCTTCCTTTTTTGTCCTTTGTTACATTTTTGTTCTTTGTCAGATTGCAAATGGCCTATTAATCCTGTATACGACTAAAATCAGATAGCCCGATTTTACGGTCATTACGACATTCAGAAGGCTCGAAGGTTCGAGTTTTGGCATCGAGGGGCATATCGAGGGTTCTCGACCCTGAAGCAGTGTAGATCGAAGACCATCATGGAAAGGCGGGAAACTCCCAAAAGGCACGTGGTTAAAGCTGATCAAGTACGCAAAAATAATACAAGTCCATACCGTGGCATTAAATGGTTATACCAGCCATCTCTTTTGTAATAATTACGCATGTACTATGTTGGGATTTCCCCTCATATATAAAGGGGACCCTTGTCACTTTGTAAGACACATGACATTTAATACAAGAACAAGAACATCCTCTGCTCTCTAACTAAAACATTATCTACAATTGTTTCATTGATTTATTGCCTTTTATTTATTGTGTTCATTAGTTGTTCTTCATTTATTACTCATTATTAATCACAAATAGGTCATCTTCGAGATCTTCAATACTGTTATATCATTCTCGACATCCCCTTGTCAAGCTCTTAAGCTCGACCTTGAGACCATTCCGACCAACATCGAGACCCCGTCTCTCCGCTGCTCGGTTTGCATAATCTCGTTACCCTTCGCTCTTATTTCGTTTTCTCATTCCTCATCTAGCATCTATTGTCTAAATAATTAGTATTAAAATAGATCATATATTTTTAGAACTATAAAATCAAATATAATTATAATTATCATTTTCCAGATAAACAAATCCTTTTATGGAATGTGGTCTTTAAGCAGAGTCCCGGGTAAATGAGATTTTCCAAGATTTATACCACTATTATGTGTTATTCAACCTAGCTTCAAGAATAAGTTCTTCTCTTCTTTTGAATAAAATGGGACTAGAGTGGAGACTTAATAATATTTATCTTTTGTACAAAAAAAAAAAAAGAGTCCACGGGTTGCTTGAATAATCCAATTCCCCGAATAACAAATTATTTGTCGTCAACAACATAGAATGCAAAGAAGCCAGCTCAAATGATTCAGTGTTACATTTTGGCTAAAAGAGTCGAGGGTTCAATCCTTGTTGTCTTTAGTATTTTTGGGAGGAATTTTCGGAAACCATTATTGTTTAGTGGTTATTAACTTCCTATAGCTATTATATACATAATTACTTTTTATCGATACAATGCAGTTGTTACGGTAGTGTATTCGATATATTCGGGCTGCTATATTCATGAATACAACAGTAAAAAGCGCCTAAAAATCAGGATAGTCCAGTTGTATGCGTATGTATTCACATGTATTCGCGTCATGTATTCATGAATACAGTAGCAAAAAGCTCCTAAAACCAGGGCAGTCCAACTGTACACGCATGTATTCACATGTTCTCGCTACTGTATTCATAAAAATAGCAATAAAAAGTGCCTAAAATCAGGGCAATTCAGCTGTACGCGTATGTATTCACGTCATGTATTCATGAATACAACAACAAAAAACGCCTAAAATCAGGGCTGTCCAATTGTACGTGCATGTATTCACATATATTTGCGTCGCTGTATTCATGAAACATCAGTAAAAAGCGCCTAAAATCAAGACAGCCCAACTGTATTCGCATGCATTCGCGCCATACAGTCATTAATACAGTAATGACAATCACCTTAAAAATAGGTATGTCCAGCTGTCTAAGAGAGAGGAAAAATATAAATAGCGTATTTCATGCATCAGTGATAATATATATTATAAATACTTATTTTGCTATAAAATACAAAAGGTAATTATAAAAAATAATATTTTAAAATAATTTTGACTTATAATAAATATGGTGTATACCTTTATTATAGGAGGTAAAATTTCCTGTTTTTAAAGAAGAAAGCCAAAAATTGGAAAACCAAGCGTTACTTTGGGGATTCGATCACCTTGACCACTCAACGAAAAAGGGATCGTTGTACCAAGAAGCCCGCAACGTCTACGATGTTAAGTACTCTCTGGTTAACAATAAGTGTCCAGTTTCCTTTTTTATTTTGGTTCAAAATAAGTGTCTTGTTATGTTATCAAGAAACAATTCAATTTTTTTACTCTTTTACCCTTATGTGTATATCCCTAAAAAACTTTCCTCACTACTCACTATAATTATGTGATCAATACTTTAATAAGGATAGTTTAGTCATACGGTTTTTTTGCATAGAATTTAGTAGTTTCTTAATGGGCGTGCTAAAATAAAACTGGACACCTATTATGAACTGGAGGGAATAGTGTCATTCGCTTGTACTTAACAAAATACCTAGATATGCATATTATTCACAAATACATTAATTACTCCCTCTGGTTCATAACAAGTGACCAGTTTGCTTTTAGCACGCTTATTAAGAAAATACTAAATTCTATACAAAAATACCTATCATGACTAAACTACTCCTAATTAACTATTTAATGTGAGAAGTAAGAAAACTTTTTTGAAAAATGTACATAAGGGTTATTTTTTAAAAACAAATTAAATTCTTCTTGATTATATAAATGGACACTTATTTTTAACCAAAATGAAAAAGTAAATTGATCACTTATTGTGAACTAGAGAAAGTAATTTTTCAGCGAATTAGTATCGGATGACACCCATTTACCACGTGCCGCCACCCCTGCATATAGTAAATGAGTTCAACTATATCTCAATTTTTGATACAAAAACAAAGAAAAATTAATTTTGAATTTTTAATCTCAAGTATATAATTAGTATATAGTAAGAACCTAAAGTTTGAACATATTAAATGTAAATCAATATTCCACCTCTTCGTAATAGTACACCTATGTTGTTAAAATCCTAAATATGCCTCTACTCGTTCCACCCGTTTATTTATGCACAAGTTACAATTCTTTCTAAAATCCCTTTCAAGCACCAATACGAGAAGCAACAGAAAACGAAGACTTGAAAAGTCGCACCAACCCATGATGAGTAATTAGATTACACTTGGACAACGAAAGAGTTGTGTAATTTCCAAATTGACTCTTTCGGAGTGAATTTTGCACACCGACACATATATTTAGATACTCTTTTCTCAAAGTCAATACACATTATGTTACATTCCTTTTTTTAGTTTTTTATTCGTAGTATAATATTCAATTTGAGACTCGATTAATTTGAAGTTGTACCAATAAATCCCTATTTAGGAGTAAAGCTTTTCTTATCAAAGGTAATTTCATTCTCAAATCTCGAATCGAAACGTTTAATTAAAAATAAAAAGGTATTCATCAACCCATTACAATATTTGATGGTACACTATGTTACATTCGTTAACACGCAACACGAAAAAGGTGTACATAACTTTTTGCTGCCTGGAGTATATCTTCTGCTAATTATTTTAACGAAGTTGTAGAATCATTTTCTTTCGAGAATTATGACTTATACAATGCAAAAACATTTGCCTAATTTTTTTACCCTAAAATTTGATTATAAGGCTTAACCGATAAAATTTGTGAAGTTGAGCAAGTGATTTAACGGGATTGAGTTGATCCTTGTTAATATGAGGGAAAAGGTGATGATAACAACAAATAAGTGCAAGATGAATAGATATAGAATTAAAATAAAAGCGAAAATAGCTAGAATCTCTTATTGAATCCGCAAAGTTGAACATAAGTTGACTGAAGCTTTGCACAACAATTGCAGTATATCCTCAATGATTGTCCGTAAAAAAGAATCAATCCCTTTATAAATATGGGGATAGAAATATTTATACTAATGTAAAAATATAGCCATCCACCTAATTTTTAGGCTAGTCGTTATTGGCAATATCGGCTTCCTGAGCGTATCTCGCCGGTTACAATTGGCGTGATAATTGGGCGCGGTTATGGGTAGATACGACGTATCTCAAAGTGCAGTATCCCCGTAGTTAGCATCTGCCTGGGCGCTTGCAGGTTCCTGGAAAATGAATTTGAGACGTCCTCTATCCGAAATGAACTCGCGCAATCTCAGAGGTAATATCCATATTTAGAGAATCCAGACCGCATGATCTGAAATAATGAAGTAGTAGACTATGCGGAAACTGTATACGGCCAAAATCGGATTCCCGATTGTAGAGCCTCTATGACATCCCAAGCCCGGTTTCGAGGGGCTCGAAGCACAGTCCGAATCTCGAATACTCCCCTCGAGAGAGCATATCGAGGACTCATCACAGCGTACCTCGAGGCAGTATGAAAAATGATGACCATCATGAAAATGCGTGAAATTCCCAAAGACACGTGGTTAAAGCTGACTAGGTCTGCAAGAATAATACAAGTCCGTACTAAGCCATTATACAGCTGTACCAATAGCATTTCCATGTCATAATTAGACATGTACTATGTTGGGATTCCCCCTCCTATATGAAAGGGACCCCTGTCATTTTGTAACACACATGAATATTGAATAACACAGAACATTCTCTACTCTTCTTATCTAAGTGTGCTCATAATTGTTCCACTGATTTATTATTTTTCATTTATTGTGTTCATTAATTGTTCTTCATTTACTGCTCGTTATTGGCCGCAAAAGGCTATCCCCGAGACCCCCAACATTATTGTTTCTCCATCGACTGCTCATTACTAGCGTTTTCGTTCGACCTCGAGGCCCAGTTTCAGTGAGCTCGAGACCCAGCCTTGTGACTATTTTGGTTTGCATATCTTACCCCTCTGCCTCACACTTAGTATTTCCTATCTAATAACTATTATTAAGATAAATCACGTATTTTTAGAATCACAAAATCAAATATAATTGTCAATACCATTTTCAAAGTAAACAGTTTGGCGCCCACCGTGGGGCTAAAGATAATAGTGATTATTTTAGTGCTAAGTTTTCAGATAACACACGCTATTCTTCACACTTTTTCTTGTCCAAGATCTTTTGATTTCAGGCTAAGACATGTCAAACTCAGCTAACGCACCAGTGCATGGCAACAATGGCCTCAGTTTTCATGGGAAAAATAATGCAGCAACTTCAGCAGTCGGTGTGCCACCGCTCAACCTCGGAGTAGCACCTATTCCCAACCCAGTTGATGTTGGCTCGCATATTGCTATAAGCACAGATTTAGGTGCGGATGTTAGGGAAAGCGTGCAAGGAGAAATCCAACCTGACGCACAAACAACACATGCTCGAAATGAAGTTTTCGAGATGTTGCAAGCACAACAAGTTGTCATTGCTCAGCTACAGAGTCAACAAAGAACCTCGAGCACGGAGGGGCCGGAAACAGCTCCTCGAGTCGAATGAACACCAGAAAGATCGAGTAATAACAGGTTAGGAACAGACCCCGCTATTGTGAAAATGCTCGAGGATCTCACCAAAATAATTGAATCAGGATAAAAGACGATAGAGGTCAACGATAAAAAAGTAGAAAGCTATAACTCGAGGGTCGACCAGATCCCGGGCGCACCTCCGATTCTGAAGTGGGTAGACTCGAAAAAGTTCGTGCAGAAACTATTTCCGTCGAGCGCGGCTTTGAAGCCTACTCCAAAGAAGTTCAGGATACCTAATATCCCAAAGTAAAATGGGACCACAGATCCTAATGAGCATATTACCACTTATACTTGTGGTATAAAAGGGAATGACTTAAAAGACGACGAGATCGAGTCCGTCTTGTTGAAGAAGTTTGGAAAAACACTGTCCAAGGGGGCCTTGATGTGGTATCACAACCTCCCCCCGAACTCAATAGATTCGTTTTCCATGTTGGCATACTCTTTTGTGAGAGCACACGCTGGTACCATTAAGGTCTCTACAAGGAAGTCCGATGTCTTCAAAATTAAACATAGGGAGAACGAGATGTTAAGGGAGTTTGTATCCCCCTTTCAGATGGAACGAATGGAATTACCACTAGTCTTTCGGGCGGTACAAGCCTTCACTCAGGTCTTGAATGAATGAAGCTCGGTAGCTTCGAAGCAGCTGAAGCAAAATTTAATCGAGTATCCCGCCGTGATGACCAATTGGGAGCTCCCTCAGGCTCAGTATATCCAACTAGGCTCTTAGAAAAACAGTCAAGGAACGCAGGAAGGGAGTTGAAACCAAACAAAGAAAGATACCAGTCGTATATCGAAGACCGAAGAAACGCCTCGAGGCGTGATATACCTCGAAACGATCAAAGGGTAGATCAAGGTCAGAGTTCTCGAGGGCTCTTGAGCAAAACTAGGTTCGACAAATACGCTGCCAAAAACTTGTTGGTTGAATTCCCAGTGCACACGCAAGTGTACGTGGTCGACAAGTAATAT